>JAGDQP010000168.1:56881-112992 GCA_022664845.1 Lepisma saccharinum
CATGTTAGTAGTCCCTTCTGTTCTTCTTTTGCCAAGTACGCGCTGAATTCTTGGCACGATATATTGAAGTTCAGGTTGGTACATAGTTCCGCTTTGACTAGGTCCACCCGCATTTTGTTTCGTTTGTCTGTTCATAAATTTGACATGAGAGAAAATACACGTTCTACGTAAGCGTTGCTTACAGTTACAGGAATGGACAGTACTTTCGCGACAAGCTCGTAAAGTTGAGGAAAATTCGAGTTTTTGAAAATTTTTGCCTAGACTTCACCGACATATATATTTGTGAAAGTATCATCAAAATTTTTCAGAAATTCATTTAAAAATGTAACCTCATCGTACATACCATCTTCGTTAACATCTAGTTGACAAGATTTGGCTGCTGTAATAACCTTTCAGTTCGGCGCCGAGCTTTACCAAAGAATCACACGAAGGAAAATATTGTATTGAAAGAAGTATGTAAAAACTTCGTCCATAAGATGCAACAGAAAAAAAGATCTAAGGGCTATGTTCATGGAAGAGATGTAATGAGATGTTTATACTTTAGTAAGCATTTGAAAACATTATATATTTTTTCAATGATTTTAATTGTGAAGTGTTTCTTTCTGGCGGAAAATAGATTTATTTATTTATAACATAAACAGGTTGAGTTGTAGCAGGGTCATAACTAGGAGCGAGCAGATGGGGCATATGCCCCGGGCGCAGGATTCAGGGAGCGCTAAACTGAGCAAGTATTTTTTACTATAGATATTAAGCTCAGAAACCAAAATGAATAAGATTGTGCGGCGCTACTCGTGTGCAACTGCAAAAGCTGGAGAGTGTGTCAAAGATAGAAAATGAACGACTGTTCCGGTTGAGCTGAACAACTGCTGTTCGTTCACAGCACACTTCAGTATGTCGTTCACTCTGAACGACATATCTCTAATTAATTATGAATTATTATTATTATTTTAATCCTAATTATAGGTAGGCGAAATGTGTTTATGTAACTATCAGCGCCAGCTGAAGCCTCTTAATTTACACCAATATAAAGAGTATGGTAGTAACAGATAACCTCGGAAAAAATATTTTTGCCTTCATGCAATCATTCCACCATGCATAGTACACTAGCCTACTAACCGTTAGTGTTTTATTCGGATTTTGGACAGAATGAGTAAATAGTGTGTAGTCATGCGCACTCTGAGAATTACTTCAATTTGGGGTTCCCATGTGGCTTGGCATGGTTTTCCAATCGTTGGACAGCGTGGAAAGGCGGAAGATGTTTTCAATAACTGAAGTCAAAATTAATCCTGTCAATTTATTTAATTTTTTAATAGTTCTTTATCGGCATTAATATGTGAAAATATTAAAAACTTCTTACAGCAAGTACAACCCGAACCCGGAGAAATCGTTCCAAAACCCGGAGCCCGGAGATAAGGTGTTCAAACCCGGAGACTCCGGGTCAAACCTGGAAAGGTGGTCACCCTACTTACTAGTGAAGGACTTCAATTTGCTAGATCGGAAGACTTTATTTACTTTCTCCATAGTAAAGCAAATTCTGCATGCTTCATATGATGAATGTGGTCGTTCCTGTCTCGCTCATTACGCCTACATCATATCCAAGGTATTCTTGTTGAAGAAAATTAAGATAGATATTAAGGATCATCTGAAAAATTTTGTCATGTCCCCGTACTAAAATTGACTGTCGCCCGCCAGTCAAACCACTAGGATCGATTTTGTGTAACATCCTTTGAGCTAGTCTGACTTGATCATTTGCGATTCTACCAGAGATGAATAAGCGGAGATCAATTTGTAGTAAATGCCAGAACTCGCTACCTATTCTCTACGGAAAGTTATTGCCGATGCTATTCTTAACTCTTTTGAATCGCAGTAATTGATGCATTTGTCCCTACCAGAACGTTTTCTATGACATAATGGGTCTAGGTTTTGAAGAAAGAAATTCATTCTACTTATGAAACTCTGAGATTAAAGTTTGTTTCATAATACCATATAATCTCCAGAGTCATTCTGTGGTACGAATTCATTCTGGTAAGGTTCGCTTATCTCGCATATTATGTCAGCATTCTCAAAACAAAATACCTGAACACCTTGTATAAAGTATGACATTATTGAACTATTTGATATTCTCCTGCCCAGACGAATCAGAGAGCTAAAATCTTAATATGGTGCCAATTCTCCGTTAATCAAACTGAAAGAAGAGAATAAGGACTAGTCGCATAAGTTAATCATGGCAGATCTCCAACCAGAAGAAATCATTGCTAAGCGCAACAACACGTAGATCTTATTCAAGATCTAAACATGTTAAAACCTGGTCATTCCAGTTTTGTGAAACGTTAAATACTAGTAGTTTCTGAACAAACGATTTTCGAAGTAGATGAACGTTTACTCTGCCTATACCCTGGTATTCACGTTACTAATGACAAAGTTGTTAAACTTCTAAATATTAAAAATGGCAACAATACAGGGATTCAGTGAAGAACGATTTCGATTGTCGGAACCAATTTCCTTTAACAAATACATCTAAGAAGAATTGCGCTACAAGTATTACATCTTATTGTCTTAAACTTGAAGAGAAACTTGGTGAAGGTTAAACTATGACATAACAGTAAAATTTTATTGTTTTTATAAGATTACTCTTCAGATAAATGTTGATCACTAATTGCTTGTTATATTGTCTCCAGGAATTTTGCACACGTCAACCTTACATGTATACGAAACTTATGTGTTATTATTCATGCATCATCGACAATTATAAGGATCCTTTCCAAGGTGTAAGAAAAGTAAGTCGTATAGTTTGAATTCGATAGCACCCGATTCAAGGAACATTTGTAAGAATTGTACGTGAGAATGAACGTAAGTTTTATAGTGTTAATAAAAGCAACTGTTGCTTTAAAATGTAAAGAAAAGCCTATTCACATTTATGCAAATACACTGAAGGGCACCCGGCACTAATTCACGTAACTGTCCCAAAGTTGATACACAAGAAGAAGAAGACAATAGGTGTTATCGCTCATAATGTGTGTCGGACGAACACCTGCAACAGTATATTCTGGGTGGTACAAAACTGAAGTAACCTACTTTAATAACAGGAGTAATCAGTCTGCGTGGGCACACAATCAACTACACTGGCATTTAACCTGTAGTACAAATGCTAAATTTCCCTTTGACATTTCACGGATCTTGGGAAAGTGGGATAAAGGTCGTTGTTGGACCGGACTGGAGGTCTGACGCCTGGCCAACATATCCTACACGTATTCGATGAGGCACGACAATATACAACGCATTCATCAATGTTCCATCGATGAATAACTGCAGTGATCGGATGTGTAATCTATTGCTCTTCTACCGTCAGTCCAGATGTTGGTCTCGAATAGCGAATAAAAACACAAGGTGTATTCTCCCGCTCACATGCTGATCTATGGACATGTACACGGCCATCGCTTGTTTCAAGACGAATTCCTTTCTAATTGCTAAATACCACTACTATCCATACCCCTTATAATGCACTCTCTCTCTCAAAACTACCGGGTACGTTCTCGGCGATGAGAAGCTGTTACAGGAAAAGCAACAGTCTAATGCGGGAATGTAGATAGACTGCTGCTAATCGATTGTTTATTGTTTGCACGGACATATGGGGTTGTATGGTAAACCTGATTGCACGGGCAGTCACTGCTCAGTTCGTCAGGGCGGTCATCCCGATGTTTTTGACCAGGCGCGGATCTTCAAGTGCGTACACCGAGAGCTTCAAACTCAGTTCAGCTTACCCTCTACAGTATAGTCTTTTCTGCGAACTCATTACAACTGGATTTAACTGGGCTTTTTCAATGTATTCATACTGGTGTATTATGTATCAATGCGATGAACTATTGCAGGAAAACTCACTCTAAGATTTATCTGCAAATATTGATACAAAAAATTCTATATAAAATTCAAAGAAGTAAAGGATTTTATCAGAAAGTTAAACCACAGAGAATTTGTCAAACGTCTAAGAACCTTGTTATGTCTTTTAGGAGAGAGACCTTTTACATCTTCTATCCAAAAGAAAACTAGAACTACTCTTAAGGCATACCGTAGTCGTTGAAAATAAGTAACATCGAGTGTAATTTCGATTTAGTGCTTCGGGCGTCGTTTATGTAGTCGACCATATTGCCTGTTCTTGTATTCGTGTGAGTTGATACGAAATCTCAGCTTTGTTCCCTATGCTATAATATATTTAATTACCTATTGTAGAATACGAACTCTTTATTCGTCAAGATGATAGGACTAACCTAATAAAGCAGTCCTCTCTGCCTTTCCTATTCAAATGTAGTAATAAGTAGTCGTTAGATTAGTGGTATCTACTACTTCTGGGGAAAATGGTTTGATTGCTCATTATTAACAAAGAGAGAGATCTTGCGACATCTTCTGCAATTCACGCAAGAGTACCGTTTCTTAAACTGTTTCGTACAACTGATTCAAATACCATATGTTTGCGCAACTACACCTACTGCATCTTTCAACTATGTATATACTCTTCAATCTACTCTCATCTGTATTTATTCTCATCATCATAAACGCAATTGAGAAAAGAACAGCGATTTGTGATTGATGTTCCGACAACCTAGGACTAACATCACTTCCGGGTAGCATCTATCTTTTGACAACTTGAAAGTTGCTGTGCGACACCGGCGAAGCAGTCAGGTTCGAGGTCTTGGCGGGAAGGCAGCTTGGATGTTTCCGACCAGGTAAGAATCGTTTTCCAGGAATCAGGACTCATCGCCCAACCATGGTCACCGAAGCCCGGCTGACGCGCTACCATTTAGCCACGGTGACCAGGATATAACATAGGTTTTTCAATTTCTTTGTTGCAATTTTGACCTTGATCTTGCTATGTTCGGGTGATAACTTTAGTTTTCAAGTTCCCTTGTTTGTTCACCTATGTTAAGAAGATATTCCAAATAATATTTCCTAGTTCTGAGAATGTTACTTGGATTCGGTAGAAGATCTCCATGTTCATTTTAATCATCCATAGCTGCGGTTCGTATCTTTTCTTAACAAATTTGCCAGTTTGTACTCCTTGTTTTTTTTTTTTTTGTGGTTTTCATCTATCTCTTGATAATTTTGTCTCTGATATTACTGCCTTTTGTTTCTAAACTCGTGTATGGAATTACGTTTCGCATTACTGTAATCGTTTTCAATTACTTTCGTTTTATTCGTTAGTCATCGCTGCCTTTCATCTTTCTGCCATATCCTTGACCTACATTTTCTTCGCTATGCTCTTTACTGTGTTACCAAATGCCTTCAACATATTTTGCACATCAAATTCATTATAATGTTGTTGCAAGTTCTTTATTGTGCACTTTTCGTTGTCCAGAAGCGTACCTTAGCAAGAGCTGAAAGTCAAATTCTCTTTCTGGAGAAAAATGAGAAAACAACGGAATATAGAAATCTTTCGACAACAACAATTTTGAAAACAAGCTATAAGATCCTATAGAGATAGTATCTCTACTAGAACACAACAATTAAATAATCTGGAACCTTATCTAGTCAAAACAGAACGAAAGAATGGTTTAATTTGGGTAGGAAGTGTCATCTGATCTTGATATTTTCCGTCGTATTGTTTTCAGCATTTCCTAAAATGGTAAACACAAAGTGGCTACAAGATTATGAAATCATTACCCCGGAAATTAAGACAAGTGATACTATCAAAAGAAACTAACTAGTTAACTATATATAAGTAATTTATCGTACAGTCTTCTAATTCCTATCTGTTGTCTCTGCAAGTAACCTCACAGCAATTTTGTTACCTTAAAAAAATGTTGCAATTTTTCTAATTTACGATAAAATCTTATAACGATTTTTGCTGTTTTTTTTTATTTTTAGACCACTTTCCAACACTCTTGTAACTCTTTCCATTATAAATTCTTAAAATGATGTGTGAATAAGATTATCTTGCACTCTATGCAAAGGACTCTCCTAAATGGTTATGACAACAAAATCTATTGGTTTCTAACGTTCAGAGTAAAGGCAGAGCACTCACATTCTTGATTCGATAATGACCATATCAAATTATCATGCAGAGAGGGCCAGGAATAGAGAAAAACGAACACAAAAGCTTGCTTTTACTCGCAGAAGGTTGATTTAATATAACGCAAAACATGATATTATTGGCATTTTGGGTTACGTAGATTAATGTGCAAGGCTATGCACGGACTAGGTAGTTTCAAATGCAGCTGTTACGTACAACCGTAATTGTTATTGAGAAACTGTAATTTGTGTTCCATGTGATGAAATAGAATTAAATTGGTTGTGGTTAAACGTCTCGTACATACTAATCCGAAGGTCAGAATTTATGACATACGTCTCAGTGTTCCAATAGCACGCCTACTCGTTCTCATTGGAACGAACTTAACGCTTTTACGAATCTTCAAAGGAAAACAGGAATCATTTGGAAAGGCATGGATCATTAAACTAAAATTCGAAAAAGGACTCTGGGATATTCTTATAGTTTTAAAATCATTCTAAATGTTTTAAAGATAAGTTCATTAATTTAATTTACCAAAGAAATGTAAGAACAAACTTTTACTCTGAGTTGACACTAACAGTTTCATTTGTGTCAGAATATTTTTCTATCTACTTTGTCTTCAGTTGCTATAGCAAAGAGCTGGGTAAATTTACTCACACAGTCATCGTGAAATTATCATTTCCCATTACACAGGGTTGACACAGTATCCATGAAACTTTTATTGCAAAATTGGGAACGACGACTACAGCACCGTAGAATTCTTCACATCAAATGAAATTAATGAAATAAGTTCATAGTGAACGGCACAAATTTTCAGGAGTAAAAGTGAAAACAATGTTTCATGTGGGCGTAAGAGAATTTCCTGCTTGTCATTTAAGGGAAATTTTGAAAACTACAAATAAATCTGATTAGAAAGCTTTTTATCTGGTTTGTGTCTTAGCATACAAATAGTGAAATAACACCTTATAGTTTGGTTAGAAGAAAAAGACGATTTCAAACTCTTTTGACGGGAGCAGTTAACACGAAAGCTGAGAAGTTGATTGACATGCTTTTTGTCTCTGCGAGCTATGTTATAATGTGTTAATCTTACTAATTCTTTTAAAATAAATTTGAACAGAGCTACGTCGGATGTTCATACTTTATTGTTTCTTATTGGAATTCACACAAGCCTAGATGTACCAGTTTTGAGCCAAGACTAATGTCACTATAGGATACGTTCACAGCATAGTTAGTCTATTGTGACTAAACTACTATCTACTTTTTGCTCTTAGGCTAACAACTATGAACTTTATTCTTACCAAAAGTAAATGGAAGCCATTGCCTGTATTTACAAGCTCTACCCTTGACTTGATACTTAGTAGAGAGTAGAGACAGTTGACTTCTCTCACCCACTCGCCTAACACTTCACTCATCCATCCACCCATTCACTTTGCCTGTGAACTCCATTCCTCCCCCACCCCTACGCAACCACCCGCATATTCACCCAACCACACTCTCCGTCCAAGCCCACGTATTTAACTATTTTGACCATATCTCGAATATTTTTTTACATTATAGAAATGACATTGACCTAGAAATAGTTAACTTGACCTAGACATTGACCTAGAAATCATAATGTTTGGAGTCTTGGTACTAATTGTTTAATACTCTGAGTATATCCAAAAATGTTGTTATTTTTAGCAATCTCTAGCCGTTTTCGAGATATGAGTCCCAAAGTTCCACAATTTTTGAAAACCTAAATTTTGTTGCATGTGGTTAAATCTTTGGATCTATATGTTTCTAATGATTCTAGAACCGTTTATAGCGGCGAAAAGTTCAATATTTCTACCGTATCTCTAATAGTTTTTGAGATAATGGTTAAATGGCATTGACCTTGAAATTGGTAACTTATATACCAATGGAACTGGGCTAATGGTACTTGGTGTATGAGCTCTTCATAATTGTCACTTCATACTCTTTAAGCCTATTCAAACATGCTGGTATTTTTCGGATAACTCAAGCCGTTTTCGAGATATGAGGTCCTAAGGTTCCAAAAAATCTTAGATATAACCGTCCTCCCTTATGAGGTTTGTGATAAACGCTCTCTAACTTGTAATCAATGGCCTCGGGTTCGATTACTGGTGGAGACAAGCAATTCCGAACCTACATTAAACTGCAGGTCCTATCCTTAGGACATCATCTTCATCTGACATTGGCAAACCACCATCGGATCTCCTTGCTCAGGGGCCTTCGAATTAGGGCATGTCTTCGGGCTTAACACCCATCATCATTGAAAGTTTCAAAATTTTGGAGAATTTAAGTTAGTTGTTTTAATATTCTATTGTTTTTATGCGTTAACATTAATTTGTTTAAAAATATTTTAAATTATTTCTCACCCTTTTAACGATTAATGACGTCATCGGAAATTTCAACACACCTCTCAATTTTCTGGTATTACTCAATCGGGGTAAACCCATGAGGTCAACGTTCGGCCAAGATACTCCAGCTGTGATTTATATAAGGTTACAAGATATATGTCAGGCAAAATATAACTTGTGAGAGTAAAGAACAAAAAATCAATATTTTTATAAAGTAGTAAGAAAAGATACAAAATTTAACTGAACATACAAAAACTTGCCCTTAATTGCTAATTCATAAGATAATGATAAAATTAATTGTATGGGCGGTAACAAATTGCTAATTCATGTGGGAAAAAATAAATGTATCGTAAAGAGAAACAAATCCAGAAAACAACATTATTCTAGTTTATTTTTATGTTTGGTTGTAGAAAATAAAACATTAAATATCGGTATATCAGTTTACACGCGTTAGTTTTTATTGCAAGTGGTTGGGAAGTGGTTGGGGGATAGTCTCAAGGATTTGGGGCTGACCCCCCCTCCCCCACAGCGGCCAGGATCTGGCGAAATTACTGGTTGTAACAAACCCAGTACATACCGTAGACCATACCTTCTATTGCAGACTATGAATGCAAATTGAACATAAAAAGAAAATGATTGAATCATAATTTTTCTGCTAAATTTCTATCAGAAAGAGTCAAGAATATAAATCTAAACTGTATGAAAATGAAAAGTTACAAATGTTCAAAAACAAAATTAGCATATTCCTTATAGGCAAAGTAAACCTTATATGTTCCATATTGCAAAGGTGAAAAAAAGAAACAAATATAATAGTATGTTGATAAATTAGAGGATGGAAAGGAATTTGGAGTCAAACTAATATAAAAAGAATTCTTCTCTTAAAATAGCAAAAAAGGAGGAAATTTTCTACTCATGTCTTAAAATTTATCTGTTCTGGACATGCCACTATATATTCCACCTATAGCAAATATAAGTAACTAACTAACTCTGTAGCTTATGGAACTCGCAAGTTCATCGCCGCAGTAACAAACGTTCACCATTAGATTCTATCCTGGGAATATCAGCCAGTTTTCATCACGAACACCTACTTCTCGTACATCGCTTCTAATATTATCGTATTCCCAATGGTCTCCTTCTATCCGGCCTTCTAACCAGGGTAGAATATAAACATCATTCTCCCCCATCCGAGCTACATTGGCAGCGCACCTTAGTCGTCTATTTTTTAAATTATTTTTACAACATCTGGTCAATCGTACATTCCGTCGAGTTCTTCATTATGCAGTCTCCTCCATTCTCCAGTAATCTCGTCTGGTTTCGGAACGTATATATTTCTCAAAACCTTAGTTTCAAAAACACGTAAATTATGTTCATCTGCTTTGGTCGTACTCCAACTTTCGGAACCGTAAAGTATTTATTACCGGTAGAATAACCGTTCTGTATATTCTCAATTTCAATTTCCTTGATATTAATCGCGATGTTAGAAGTTTTTGAACTGAATAGAAACATGCGTTCCCCGATACTAAGCTACTTTTATTTCTTCTGTGACCTAATTTTTGCTTGTTACGTATGCTTCCAAGTGTTTAAGTTTGTTTACCTTTTCTATGACCTCATCCCTAATTCTTATGATTTTATTTCCTTCATTTCCTGTGTTTCGGCTTGTTATCAAATATTTTGTTTTATTTATGCTTACCTGTAGACTTATCTCATCGCACGCTTCTACTAAGATATTGGTGCTGCTTTGTAGTGCATCTATATCATTCCCTATCAAATCTAGATCATCTACGTATACGAACAGTTGATTCAAACCATTCAATGATAGTCCCTTTTTGTCCCCTTTCATTTTTAAAATCTCATATTCTAACGCATAGTTGAACAGTTGTGGTGACAAGGCATAACATTCTTTCATTCCGTTGCGAATCTTGAAACTATCTGACATAGTATTACCTATCCGTATTCTGCTTATGGGGTCGCTAAGAAACATCTTCACTAGTTGAACCATTTTGATTGGAATTCTAAATCGTATCAGGATACTGTATAACTTAAAATCAATGAATATCTGGTGGACCGTCCCATTGTATTCCCATTTCTTCTCCACAATTTGTCTCAAGGCGAAAATCTGGTATAACGTGGATCTATTTCTTCTAAATCCACATTGATGGTCTCCAATTATTTCATCTACGTTCTAATAATTACAACACTATAATGAATATAACTTTCTAATAATTGCGAATATAACGTTCTAATAATTGCAACATTATAACGAATATAACGTCTAATCATTGCGAATATAACGTTCTAATAATTACAACACTAATGAACTAGTGTTTATAACAATTTGCACAAATGGAATGAACACGGCAGAGATGAAACGGGTCACCGGCTGTCAGCGGATGCTGGTCAGGTTTTGCACTGTGCCATCAGGTTTAAGATTCGAGCGCATTCGGATTCGGTGATTCGATTTAGATCTGATAACCAGGAGGACGAAGGAGAGATTTTAATTATCTCATTGCATTTCAACAGTGTTTCTTTAGGGGTGAACAGGACCGGAGATGTTATCCCGAAAACTGGAAAAGCACGACGCCCAAAGTCCCAGTTAAATAGATTTTCCAGACCAGGTCAATCGGGTTCACTTATATGTGGATAAGTTATCCAGAACCCGGAGATGAATCTTTGTTTGAATACTTCAGTGTATGTGAAAAAGAACTGACTGGTAGGGAGTCGAATCCGGGTTTTCAAATTAGAAGTTCAGCAGGATAGCGATATCCCACAGGTGTCTCGATCCAAAAGGTGGTTAACGAATGCTACAGTTTAACTTTCTAAGTATAACAACATGAAAAGTTTCTCCTTCAGATCAATGAAGTGTTCTTAACTTTACTGGTAACCCACTGAGACATGATTTGTACTTTTGCAACCAACATTCGTAAATCGTCTTCTTCACTATCATGACTCAGGTGCTTCATTCCACAGTCTGAAATATTTTCCATTTTGTATGACAAGTGATGGTTAGATTATTCACGATCGCTTTGTAAAAAATCTTTACCTTGAACAGGTTTTGAACCTATGTTGGTTTTCTTTCGTACTGAAATGCCCAGCACGTTTCCCCTACTCTTTCTTGCCAACCAAAAGCAGCAGATAATTGAATTATCAAGTTCAAATGCGAGGAAAATGTAACATTGAGTATGTGTGTTACATTTTGTCTGTATATATTGTGTGGTAAGCAAACACATGGGTGGCCTAGCTGCACGGCGTTCACTGTCACAATTTTTCGATGCGAAATGTACAATAAACTACCGAATTACAACAACTTAAAAGTATTGAAAATATTAGTAAGTTTATATTTGAACTATTCAGATTATTGGTAAGTAAGGGTTATTACTGTTGGCAATTAAGATACTTTCTACTAGACAGTTATGCTGTGCGTTCATTTTCAAATATTCTTTGCTTCAAACCTCCTAATTAGCAAAGTATCCGCGGTGTTAACCACACCTGCCAGTACCAACATGAGATCCAAAAAAAGAAAAGAAATATGTTTCTTACCTCAATTATTCTGTAGTCACTGCACTGCTTAAATACCTCGAGTAAAGGTGAAAAGGTCGTTCCCTTAAGACGTTTGCTTGTCGAAGAAGTGCTCTGCTGTCTTATCCTTCTCGAATACAAGTATATTAACATGCATACAACTTCATTACATAAATTCATGTGAAAGCACATATACACGAATAAATTTTAAGTTCGAAGTATCTGTCACACTATAACCATGATTAGACTACATAATGTCAGTTTGAATTATGTTAGCTGGGAGAGAGCTTGACATGGCTTATTTTCCACACCACACGTCATAACACTAGAGAGAGTTAGTATCGCTAAACGAAGGTTCCCCAATTTCACAGAAAATACACTAAAACTTGGAAAATACAGATAATCATTTTGTTTATACGTCTACAACATTCCCTTGATGACAAGTTTTCTGTACACTACTTACTAAATAAAGAAAAATTCAAGATTACATACAACTGTTTACAACATCTCAAACACTCAGACGTTCTAGTGTTAATATCTTTTTACTCAAATATACTAACAGGTTTGGTTTATAAATCGGCCAGTTGTTTCTTTGTAGCAATTTGGTTTACTCCTAGCTCACCTAGGGTACCCTTCTCTCTAATAAAGAAGTTTCCTCTGAATATGCTTCGTTCTCTTGTGAAATTAAGAGTTTTTTGAAAGTTTCACCACTACACTATTATCAGCGTGTATTATAGGTATTCTCTGTAACCGTGTAATTTCTTGAAAAATATTTTTTAAGCCAGATGACGTCTTTTGCTGCTTCCGAGGCTGTGACCAGTTTTGCCTCAGTTGTGGACATTGTTACCATATTCTGTCGTTGATTTATCCAACTAATAACTCCACGTTAATACATTGCAAGTACACCAGTGGTTGATCTTACTGTCTTTTCATATCCAGGAAAATCAGAAGTAATGTAGCATTCTAATATTCTTGTGTTAGCATTGTGCAGATAAACAATTCCTCATTCAACAGTTTCAGACTAATAACATCTGTTTCTGAACAATGTTCTAAAGTTCTTGACAATACACTTACACTATAAGTTATGTCAGTCCTTGTAGCTAATATTAAATATATCAAACATTGTACTGCTTGACGATAAGGGTATATCTTGTTTTTAGTATCTGTTTGTACAGAATTCTTCATCATCAGAATTTGAGTAGACATCGTCCTACATGCGTCAAAATGAAACTTCTAAAGTGTTTCTTGGTGTACGCCTTTTGGCTTCTCTTTATGTTTCCATTGCTGTACCTCTCTAATGTAACTTCATAATATATTAAGCCTCATTAAGTGTCTCAGTTGATATAAAAATGCTATGGACAATATGGCATCAACTTTATTTAGTCGTGACCTGAAAACACGAAGATGCTTCTTGCTCTCAGAAAAATGTCTATTTTATCTTAAAAGATCTTGATAACCTGAACAAGAAAGTGTATACGTGACTGCTGCAATGAACTGCACTATGCCTTGAGCAGGTACGAATAGTGATTAACAAATGCTTGATTCAAAATATAGTGTTGTTAACTGACCTGAGGACCTGAAGTTGAGTATAAATAGCGCTCTGTGGCATCAGTCACTCTCTTGCTGCACAGTGATCAATAATAGTCAGAAAACAGTCTTACTCTTATCGAACGCCGTCATTATCTCAGTCAGAATGATTTATCGTTGTTTTAGTTTGTTCGTTTCAGAGAGACGCTCAGTGCACTGGCGTGGCCCGAGTTTAATAAAAAGTTCGCTGACCATTTCAGTTGCAGCAAATTGCACTCCTTAGCTGCAATTCGTTATCGTACAAGACAGCAGGGCAAAGACGAGCCCTTAACTCATTACTTGTACGAGAAGAAATATCTCGCTCACATGTATGACCCCAAGTTGAAATTCTCAGACTTTTTGACTGACGTAATTTTAGGTATGCTGTCTCTTGTGCAAGATTTATCATTTTGCACAAGAGACAATAACTACATTTCCACAGTTAATTGAAATGGCAAACATTCACAAACGCACTAAGTGTATGGTACAACACCGTACCGACACACGCCCACGAAATTCATCACCCCCACCTTCCACTTGCAATCAGTCAATAACATAATAAATCGAGTGAAAAGCTGCAGTTGTTACTGTATACGCACATAAACTCAGCTACTAGTTCACCAGTAGCAATGGCCACTCCCCCACCACAACCTTACTCCCGTTCGCTATCACCAAAGTGCTGTTGCAATTACCAGAAGTCTGTAAACTACCACCTCCTCACTTGCCATAACGGTTTCACTCTGCAGTCGTGACGCTTAGTTTCTTCTGCTTCCACTTGTCCAGTGCATCCCAAATACTATTAGAGAACAGAAAATAGTTCAGGTAATCGCTCACCGTCTTCGTACCACAGGCAGTCAGTCAAAATTTCGGATCCACGACGTTCTCAGTCGCATCCCGGTTCTTTCAACAAGTAATCACGCCAGAGATTTAAAAAGCAGAATAGGCAGAATTTATCTGCATCTTCAGGTTCAGATATAAATACTTATCGGGATAGTTCAGACCGCTCTTCGTATAGAAGTACATCATCCGGTTCAAATTCATCGAAACGATATTTCAAGAACCGTTACGAAACTAATACGTACCAAACACCTTACCATCCCTCGGCGATGTTTTCACCTCCCTATCCATACCCTTGTTTCCCGGCAATTCCTCCTTTTCCTTTTCAAACCCAAAACAAAAAACTAGCCAACTTCACGAGAGAACTCTCTGTCTCCCCCTCCCTATTCTTCCCTCTTAAAGTCAACCTGAACCCGCTGCAAATAACACTACTGTTCTTTTCCAACCAGTATCTAGTTCTCAGGCACATACCGCTACTATAGCAATTCTGTGACAGCCACCTCCAGAAATACATGCCACGCCGACGATAACTACACAGACTACGGTTGAACCGATTCGAAACAAAGACAACTACATTTCGGTACCATTTCAAATTGTAAATGATTTGCCATGTATCATGAGGAAGAGTAATTCTCAAGAGCATCGAATGTACATTGATAGTGGTACAAGTATATGTTTATTTCCGGCTTCTAAAATTCCGGAAAATGACCACTCACAGGTATTTCTAATTAACTGGTTCATCTGGCGCATGGCGTCACGTTGCAAATCACGGTTGGTAAACAGACCTTGACAGTTGTTTTCCACACACTTCCGTTTCCAGACTTTCAAGACTTTTATGTAATGAACTATTACAGAAAAATAAAGCAGTTCTGGTCTTCAATAACATGTTTACCTTTCAACATTTGGGTTACACGCCGTCTTTGCAACACCCTCCAGCCACCGCCAAGATCAACAAGTCTGCCTTACTTTCTTCAGGCGTTATTCGAAAACGTTTGACGTTACTGGGAAAACATACATACACGTTGTCACCATGTTCTTGAGAAATCCTCCCCTTTTTCTTCCTCTGCAAACCAATGTGACTTCAGTGCATTTTCACTCCGCTCTCTTAAAATTCAGAGGTGTTTACATGGTCCAGGCTGCGACTGACGTTTCCTCTCCACCTGTAGCATTAGTCAATACTACAATCAGGTATATAACAGTTCACGCTGACGTTCCTATTGCCATAGGCAACAAGTACATGTCTCGGTCAGTTTTTCCTGTCTATTCCAAACGGAAGCTCTTCAATCCAACTGAGCAGGACAGACTGAATAACATACAAGAACGTTAAAAGTGTATTGGGGTCAAAATTGACCATGCAAAATTTCAGATAATCCCGGATTTACCTAAACGCAGAAACAGACAATCAGGGACATTCTTACTGAGCATGTCACTGTTTTTAATTGGGCAAAAGACAACTTTACCAAAATTAAAACATACGAAGCTAGGCTTAATCTATCAAATCGAAAGCCCTATCAGAATAAGCAGTTTACAATTCCCTATAAGCCCAGATATAGGGTAAAGGAGGGAATTTTCCCGCTGCTTTAACAAGGAGTGATTCAGCCCAGTCGCTCCCCATTTCATAACAATATTTTAGCCATCCGTAGTCCGCATAATCCTAATCAATTTAGGTGGTTATGGACTTGAGAATAAATAATCAAAGTTTCATGCTTAGCGATCCTATCTCGTCAATATCGAACATCGTCGATAAAATGGCGGATGTAAAATTCTTCCATCATTTTGACTTGAAACGAAGTTTCTTCCAGTACCAGTTGCATCAGACCAGCGAGAACGACCATACGAGACCTAGATCTGCCACATAACCATTTCGAACTAACTGTGATGCCACAAGGCTCGCGCAATAGCTCAATTAATCTGCAGTGCGTTTCGAGAAATATTTTTCAAGATGAGTGCCCTAATAACGTCACATTCCATATCGACGGTATTTATATTTATGGTTCATCCCGCGATGAATTAAACCATGCTCTTGAACAAGTGCTTTCTACCGCTGAATGTCATTGCCTGTTATTCAACTTGGACAAGTTCTCTTTGGTTTCACAACTGTCTTTGGCTTCATTATTTGAAACGGGACAGTGCATTCAAACCTGGATAAAATTAAAGCACTTCGCGATATTCCCAGGCCCATAACGATAAAGAAACTAAGGCAATAGATGGCAGTCATATACTTCTACAGGCCTTTTTTTTCGAAAATATCTCTGCCTTTATCTCCTTTGTACAATGTTTTGAGGGGTTAACCCACGTAAATTAATTTTGATAGAAAGCATGATTACTGCCTTTGCAAAAATGAAATCCAGCATGACATAGCTTCCGGTTTTGACCATTTTCTCTACGGATAATAGAAAGCAGTAAGTTATGATTGATTCAAGTTCAATAGGCGTCGCTGCAACGCTGCTACAAAGAAAAAGTGGCAAAAACACTGGAACTTTGTTCACTACGTTTCGACCTAATACCCATCACGTGTTGACCCCATCCCCATCTACCGCTAGGAACTCTATGCTATATATTATGGACTACAAAGTTTTATTAGTATTTAAGTGGATCTACCTTCACCCTACGCACTGATGCGATAGCCTTGAAAGCCACACGCTCTGCAAAACCTACACCTAAATTTATTAGGTCTCTAGATTTTATTTACAACTTCTCTTTCAAAATAGAGTATATTGACTGGACGGCCAACAGCGTCAGAGATTTCTTAAGTAGACCACCCCTCCCCGTCGTTCCCGAAGGAGTCAGCATCACTGAAGACAGAACACAACCTTTGTTGTTGTCGCTGGATACAGAAACCGACATCACAAAACTTCAGAGAGAGGACATTTTTTTCTCAAAAATGAACAAATGTTACTCGTCACCAAGGGTAGCATATTTGGAACAAACAGTATCGTATTATCAGGAACATAGTGTATAGGGTTTTCCCATCTATTACTTCTTCCTGCACTGTTTTGTTTTTCAGGAACTACACATTAAATCAGTCACTCACCCTAGGTTCACACGAATGAGATTGCTTTTTCGTTCCCGATGCTTTGTTCACAAATTACAACATTAGTTGAAGTCAAAATTAAAAACTGTTTACAGTGTGGACTCTTCAAGAGAGACTAACGTCCCCCAACCTCCACACCTTGCGCCTACCTTACTGTACCCTGTTCCAACATGGAGTATTGATTTTTGTGGAAAGCTAATAGTATCGCACGAAAACTACACGTATTTCTACGTTGAGATAGATCATCTATGAGGTGATAATATAGCGCACCCAGTTCCGTCTACTACTTCCCTCGAATTTATTGATTTTGTGATGCAACAAATAATTATTCCGGCCTCGACACCATCAGTATTGTATTTACATAGACAATCGTCCCACACCTCTCTTAACAAAATCTTTCCTGAAATCGTTGGCTATAAAACAAAATATGTTTTACCATTTCACCATCAGATTATCGGTTACGTTGAGAATCAGATATTCCAAATACAAGTTTCCTTGAAACTTCTAACGAGGGATGTGCATACCAAGTGGCTACAGTTTTTGCTAACAGCAGGAGCCTCGTTAAATAAAACGCAATAGAGTCAAAATTTTCTGAGTACCTATCAGATAATGTATGGGATAAAACCTATTTCCCCTATTGTTACGATTTTAAAACCACCATCTCTCCAACTTCCTGGAAAAGAATACAGAATTTCAAAATTGTTGGAATATAGGCAGTTGGTAGCTCTACGCAAAGAGGAAGTGTTTCGGGCACCTAAAGCTAAAGTTGAATCCGAAAATCCACCTACAGACTTTCTACCTGGAACTAAAATTTTGCTGAAGCGTCTCTATACACCCAAAAATCAGTGCCTCTCATTAAACCAACCTTTTGATGGGCCTTACACAATTCTGAGCAAGATCAATAATGTTTCGTAAATAATTGAATTTTCAGGTGGACAACAAAAACAAGTACCTATAAATAGACTGAAATTATTTGTTTCAGATACTAAAGCAGATCCAGATTTTAAAGCAAGGTATCATTCCTTTCTCCGGCAATCCAGTATTACATCGCTTGGACGTTGAAACAATGATTTCAGTTAAGTTGAAAAGACTGTAGCCTACAGAGTACTTGGCACTACTGTTTTTCACTATTAGTATTTTTCCTTTGTTCACCAAATATTTCAATGCTATCTTTCTACATACACTAACTATGTAAGTTATCCACAGGTAATACTAGTATTTCGAGAAAAAGCTTCTTTTAACTTTGCATAAAGCAATGAGGAGTCAGCGTCAGTTCGTCCTGTTTCGTTGTTCCAGTACATTTATATAATGCAGATATTTCACTCCTACTACCAGTTACACAGAGCTGTTACTGTAACGACTTGTTCTTTTCACATTCGCTTGGCAAACCTTCACAAATTTCCGCCCCTTTCTTTAAGACATGGCTACGCCTTTATTCATCTTTCAAGCAGTATGTATAACATCTTTAAACGTAAAACATATCTGATATCCAACTCGTATCGTTTGGTGCTTTTCTGTAAGTTCCACGATGCGAATGCCGGATTAGTTCTTTAAAGGCACTAGACATTTTTCATTACTACTATATACCTAGTTTAGTCGTACTTGTTATAACAATTCGGAATGCTTTCAACCAGAAGCCCCTCCCTCATGCTTCCTTTCCCATATAATATATCCTTACCACGAGGATGTACAACCCTTGTAAGTTCGTCCTGCCTTTCCTTTATCTATACTGCTGTTGTATGTAGTCATAAGTTATCCTGTGCCTTTCTAAAGGTTATTTAGGATTACTTCCACGTTTATACAGCACTTTGTTGACTGCAAATTTGGTTATTTTCCAGGATATCCCTACTTCTGATTGGGTTAACGGCAGTGCAGAGCTCCTTGACACCTTACTTTTCTGAATTATATCTTGGTTTAGAACTACTTCCCACTCTTGAAGCTAATATTTACACCCAATTCTGGCCTTTGACTTAGAATATACTGCTACCTACAGCCACTGAAAACAACTTTCCATTGCCATGCGACCCGTTGTCTACTTAAAAAATGAGTTCAACTTTACTTATTCTCTCTTATGCTCTGAATAATTTCACGGAGGAATTAAATAATTCAAGTTTTTTTTAATAAGGAACCTCAACCCTTTCCGTACTACAAACATGTTATTACCTTTTGTTGGTGATGCGATACACTTTCTTATAGGTACATCAACAGACAGCCAACTTGAGAAATTTAGATTAAATTTAGATTAAAACTTACGCTTTAATTAATGCTGAAAAACATTTATCTCTGCTATTTCCTAACAATACAATAACCAACTTAGATTTCACGAAGGCTCGAAACGTTCCTCTCCGGTTACCTTGTGGTCATTATCTGCTGTTAAACGGCACTGTTATATTAAGGCAGCCCACCCTGTGTTTTTTCCTACAACAGCAACCCCAATGCAATTAAATTACACCATGCACTGACAATTACAGAACCGCTCTTCCTCATTCCGATACATAGAAGGATTTTTGATAAATTTTAATGGTAATATTATAACCTTTTCAGCAAACATTTCTCAACTGAATCTAGCTGCTGCTCCTAATTTATCTACGTCTGCCTGGTTGAATTTCATCCCGGAAGAACATATATATACCTTTTATTCTTCCGTGTATTCACTCCAGTTTTATCTTAAATTTAGCCAACACTGTTGCTATAGTAGCATTGTACAGAAGAATTAAACAAAATATGCCTACTGATCAAATTACTACTGAAACTATACTTCTAAATACTCCCACCTTCTAAAAACTATTTTTTTCAGCACATATTTTTTTTGTTTCCCGATACTTTACTTCATTTACCACCGTTTTAGCATGCGATCCTGAATTTCTCGTCTCACAGTATTTATACCATCCTTATTATAATATATCCTGTATCATGTGGTTAATTTTTCGCTATTTGAATTGCTGCAATAAGCAGCCAACAGTACAACGTTCAACCCTCTTAGTTTCTTACCACCCTCTCCCTGTAGCTCATATGGATTTTTATCGAAACAGCATTCCGTAGATTATTTCCGAAAAATAATTTTTTGCTTTAATGTACATTACTCTTTCCACTACGTCTTTCCAATTCCGTGTATTTTCTACTTTATTAACATCGGGTATCGCAGTTTAAAACCCATACTTAGTTTACAGGTATTTCCAATTGCGAACTTATTTCCATTCAGTCTTTCTATATAAATACTTAACTGCAATAAAACAAAAATTCTTCACTTACCTTTAGCTTCCGTAATCTAGGCCTCACATTCCAAATAAACAACGAGAACTTCTAAATCACAATTTAGGTAACATAGTTCACGCGATGACACGTTGTATAAACCACATACACGAACACACACGTTTGCCACAACTTCCACTTTAGGATGAGCGAACGCACGTTTCCACCACCTTTGTAATTTTCTGCGTATTCCCCCATCACTCTGCATAGACTCTATATCTTTCCCTCAAGAAGATTTTCTCCATGAGGCCAAATTCCTTTCCGCCTGACGTCAGGTGTGAATCTTTAATTTTTATGAAATTTATTCCATATTTATTTCAAAACAGCAACACGTTTATTTTTATGAAACTGTTCTTTCTTAAAAGTATCCCATTAAATTTTCCCGTCTTTACAATAAAAATTGATATACATTTTAACCGTAAATATACTGTTTCTCTATAGTGCAATAGTTTGGATATAGCTTACTAATACATGATTTCACGCATCACATTTATAAGCAAAGAGGACCTAATTTTACGATCAAAGAGTAACCATATTTTTTTTCATAGAGCCCTTTATTTCTCTTTGTATTACCTTACTCAATTTCTCCTTCTACACTCTGGACGACGAAGCCGTCTTCGACACCTCCTAGCCCAACGGTCGTGCTATATTGAAGTCCAGACGACTAGGCATGCAGTAATGGCACTCTCGATTCCACCCACAACAACTTTCTAGTCTTCTCAACTACCAGCAACAATAGATGGAACTAACAATGGACAAATAGTTGCGGATATTCCATGGAGTTTCCGGCTGTCTTCTCTATGGTTATTCGTCGCCACAGCAATCCGTAATCCCTGCGACCACCAATGATTTTATCAGTTTCTCTTCCGGCAACGACCGAACAAAGCGGCGAACGGTGGGGAATGATGCCTAACTAAAGTGATGAAGATTCTTCATACAAAGAAAAATACCAGAAATATATATTCTATTAATTCTCTTTTTAAAGTATTAAATGTATCAATAATATTGGTGTTTGACTATTATATATAACGGATTTCCTTAAAAAATTATGCTTAACAGAAATAATCGATATTCTTCATTCAAATAATATTTATCAACATGCACGGCAGTGCATGAGCCAAGTTCTCACTGACGGACTGACTGACTGACTAACTCATCATATTGTTTAGATTGTTTGGAGTAAGATAGAAACAAGAAATTTGGTATACAGGTAGAGGATGATAAGTAGATAAAGGAAAAATTCCGACATTTTGAAAAGGTTGCCATTTTGGATTCAAAATGGCCGCCAAACATAAAATTTTCAAAAAATACACAGGCTAAACGACTAAAGATAGAACAGTGAAATTTGGTATGAAACTACGTCACGATTAGCAAATTAAGAAAACTTTTCAAAAATTTGAACAAGTCTCCATCTTGGATTCAAAATGGCCGCCAAACCTAAAATTTTAACGAATACACAGCATAAACGGCTGGCGCTAGAATAACGAAATTTAATTTGACAGTACAACATTATTAGCAGATTATGAAAATATTAAAAAATATTTCTAAAAACGCCATCTTGGATCCAAAATGGCGGACGTCATAAATCCATTTTCCACACTGCTTGAGCCAGAGATACGAAATTTGGCATAATGATGTATTATCAAGAGTAGTTTAGGAAAACATAACAACGTTTTAAAAAGACACCATCTTTTATTCAAAATGGCAGCTGAAATACCATTTTTCACATCGTTCGAGATAGAGAAATGAAATTTGGTATGACAGTGTATCATCACGAGTATGTCACGAAAATATAAGAAAACGTTAAAAATGTGTCCATCTTTTATCCAAAATGCCCGCCTAAGCCCCACTTTATAACGACTAAAGCTAGAAGGACGAAATTTGGTATGAAGGTGTACAATTACGAGTAGGTTAGAATAAATTCGGCTCGTCTCCCCTACTAGGGTACAGTTCCCAGCGGGAGCCTAATTGCGATAAAAGGGTGCGCCCCAGCGAGGCCATCTTGGAATTCTGGGGGCAGCGCCCCAATGAGGTGAAGCGAGCATATAAATTACACAAGTGTAAAAAGCTGCGAAATACGAGCAAAAGCACCAGGGGTGCGGACTGTCCAGTCAACTCCTTCAACCTTAAAAAGTGGTGAAATGGAATATGGATGAGCCTAGTTCCTCGCGCCAACTTCCAGTACTCCTGCGTGTCCCACCAAGTTTTACTCGTCACAAACGTTAGCACTGCCAGGAGCATGTTATACAGGCAGAATGTGAAAGTTTCCCCATTCGGAAGCAGCGCTCTGGAGTATGAGGGAATATCTGCATCATGTGGCGTAGTGCCCTGCAGATTCTGGTTGTGATAAAAGGACGCTGTTCCTCCAATTTCCTCAAGTTTGATGCGCGGCCTACCGTGGGATTCTTGGCGCAGCGACGCGAGCGAATCGAGGGGAGTATCAACACGTACGGCAGTGCATGCAGCCGAGTTCCGCGTGTCACAAAACGTCAGCATGCTATACAGGAACAACAGTTTATTGCGAAATCAGCGATTTTGAGGTTCTGTAAGAAAAAAGACGTTAAAAATTGGAATATGGAATTTCGAAGTATGACGGTATATCATCAATAGTAGATTACAAAATATCTGCAAAGACATAATTTTGAATCCAAAATGGCTGACTTCATAATCCATTTTCCAGACCGTTTGAACTAGACACACGAAATTTGGCATAATGGTGTTAACAATAGTAGTTTAGGAATAATTTACATTTTTGAAAAAGTTGTTAACTTGGATCAAAATGGCCGCACAAAAACTTTTTCCACACCATTCGAGCTATAGAAACGAAATTTTGTATGAAGGTGTACCATTACAAGTAGGTAACGGCAGTGTAAGAAAACTTTTTAAAAATCGCTTTCTTTAATTCAACATAGCCGCCCAAATATCATTTTCCAAACCACTGAAGCTATGGAAACGAAATTTTGTATGAATGTGAGTTTCGCAATATTTCGATCAAACCACCACTAAGAGGATGCAGCCCCCGAGGGGATATGGGAAAAGGTCTGCACTGCATGGGGCGCTGCCCCCAGAAAGTCTGATTACAATAAAGGGGGCGTAGCCCTAAAAGTTTGAAGTTGGGGTGCACACGGAATTCTGGCGCAGCACACCCAGCGAGGCGAACCTAGTATATATATACACGTATAAAAAGCTGTGAAATCCGAGCAAAACACCAGATGATGTTCGAGCTTTAGTGTTGGTGGTGGTGGATTTTAGGGCAGCCAGTAGGAAGCAAATTTGCTATAAAAGTGTATCATCACAAGTAGAGTACAATAAATATGACAAAGCTCCCCTATGTTTCAATAAATATGGCATTCTCACGGGTGTGGGTATGGGGAAAGATCTGCAACATGGAAGCACAGTGTCCTGGAGAGTGGTTACGATAAAGGGGCGTAAGTACCCAAAAACTCGAAGTTGGGGGCACAGCCAGCTACGGGGGGCGAGGACCTAAACGAGGACCTAAATATATATAGTATATTCACAGCAATATTCAATCCACTACTGGATGAGGCCTCTCCCAGAGGGAGGAGGTGGTCTACTGCTCCCACGCTGACCAGACGTGTTGGGAGAGGAGAGCCGAAGCTCTCAACTCTGATCGCCACTCTATTTATTCACAGCAGCTCCCCAATTGTGCTCACGATGGTGGGTCAACACTGAGATCGAACCCGGGACCGCTCGCACTGAAGTCGAGCTCAAATATCTATATCTATCTATCTATCTATATATATATATAATCCAGGGAAGGGAACAAGGTATAACTTATTTCGTCGTGAACTCAGCACAATGGTACATCATTAGACTACATAAACAAAGCTAGAAATTTGAAGTTGGCAAAGGGGTAAGGCAAAAACATTCAGTTTATCCATTAACTGTTTTCTGCAGCCCTGGAAAAAGTGTTCCAAAATTAAAACGGTGATGAAATTGGAATAAAAATCAATGGCGATTACATTAATCACCTACGATTTGCCGATGATAGAGTCCTGTTTGCTTCAAGTGCAGAAGAACTACGTATCAGAATGGAAGAGCTTTGTAATGAGAGTTCGACAATAGGCCTGAAAATGAATTTAAATAAAGAAATGTACAATCAACATGCTGTAAAGAAAGAAATAAAGTTTTACGGAGAGACAATACGCATAGTTAATGTGTATGTTTCAGTGACGGATCTAGAAATTTTCCTATTGAGGACAAAGTTAAATTTGGCGCCCTTTCCAAACAAGACGATGCACAGTGGTCCCAAACGGAAATCTAGCCGGACAAAAGTCGAAAATGCAGCAACAATGAATTCGGTTGACAGTTGCACATTCAATACCTGGATAAGTCCGTAACATGAGACCGTGCTTATTGTGAGATAACAATACACGGTATGGCGGGGAGGGTGCGGGCAAAGTTGAAAATGGCCAGAGAGTGGTTTCGAGCCGAGCAGAATCATCAGAACTAACATACTTAGTACATAATAATTATACGGGCTGTATACGTAATGATTATTTTACGTTGAAATCATCATTCAGAGATTGACTTAAGCTTAGAGTTATGTACAGTATATGACGTGTACATTATGTGTGCAATATAAGTTATGGTAACATATATATTTTTATGCAGCACATCAAGATATTAGAGTGCCAAGTTTGACCTCCGACGTTATCCATCGAGATTTATGTACATATGTACAGATTTAGGTACATCTTTAGTCTATGTATTGTGACTATACTTGTTTGCCACTTCCTGCCGCTTTTCATGTTTTTCGTTGTTTTAGATATCGCCACCCACCCAGGAAGATTGGACATACCACATTATGAATTGTTTGAAGCCTGGTGTAGCGAATCGGACATGTGGAGACATCGGACATGTATATAGACATGTGGAGCAACAACTAGGTCTACAAATAAATAGAGAGACCAGTGGGAAAGAGCTACCATCGGGTATCAGAAAACGCTGCCACACATTTTGTGCTCACGTCAAGGCAAAATGGGTACATGTCAATAGCTGCAAGAAGACATTTGTCAGGAAAAATGGTGCATGGTTACAGAAGGTATTCGTTATTGAACCCACAGTTGTACCATTACCCTCACCAGTGTCCCACGATTCGGAACATGTGGCATTGGGACGCCCAAGGAAACGGTTTACTGTAAGCAGCAACAAAACGAAAAGAAGACGTGTAGCGGCGTTGACTGAAAAATATACACCCGAAGAATTATCGTACGCAGCAGGAACCAGCTTGCGTGCACAAGAAAAACGCGATGCAGCGGAAATGATTGTAGAAATTATTGCTTCCCCGAACAGAGGGACGAAAGTGAAAAAAAGTGTACAAACAGAAAGATAAACAAACGCCAAAACCAATTATTCCTGAACGAGCTCTGGCTTCATTTGTCGACAACAAGATGACTAAAAAACAATACATTTCAATTCGTTTATTAAATAAAGAACATAATGCAAACATTTATGCAAGTTGCAAAACAATTTTGGAAGCAAAACGAAAGTGTTACCCAGACAACATCACTATTACAGAGAAATGTGGTGCAATCAGTTTGCAATCACTCCTAAATCACACAGTGGAACGATTGGTTTCTGCGCAGTATGAAGTGATAAAACATTATGTAGAACGTGTGGATACCAATAGTGCTCAATTAAGGATTATTTTTAAATGGGGTTGTGATGGCTCTTCTGGACATAGCAGGTACAAACAAAGATGGACTGAAATACAAGACGACGATGATAGCTACCTATTTGCAGTCTCCCTTGTACCTGTACGTATGATTGATGTTCACAACGAAAACAGTGGTGATACTATTTGGTGGCAAAATCCAGGAACATCGTCAACCTGGTACTGCAGACCTATCAAGATCACATTTCGCAAAGAGGATACCGAGTTTATTCGAAGAGAAGTGGAGGATGTGCAATCGCAAATTTCATCGCTGACGCCCACGAAGGTTTCAGTTGCAGGACGTGATCTTACTGTAGAATCGCAGCTTATCCTCACAATGATAGATGGTAAAGTGTGTAACGCGCTAAGTGAGACCAGTGTTGCATCAGTGTGTTACATATGTGGAGCTAAATCCAAAGAAATGAACAACTTGGAACAGTTAAAGACGGAAATTGTAAACGAAGAACATCTTTCCATCGGACTTTCACCCCTACATGCGTGGATCCGATGTTTAGAATGTTTTCTACATATTGCCTATACACTGGACATTAAACGTTGGCAAATGCAGAACAAAGACAAGGAAAAAATAGAGCAAAGGAAGAAATGTGTACAAAAACAGCTAAAGCAGGAATTAGGTATCCTAGTTGATGTTCCCAAGCCTGGAAGTGGTACGACTAACGATAGAAATTCCGCTCGTATATTTTTTGCTAATACAGTGACAACCTCAGCCATTACAGGTGTTAACCAAGACCTTTTAGAACGCGTATCTGCCTTATTACGAATTATTGCTAGTGGTTATACTGTTAACACTGAAGCATTTGAAGAATATGCTACTGCAACAGCAGAACTGTATGTAAGCTTGTATGATTGGTATTACATGCCTGTAACACTGCACAAGATATTAGTCCACGGTGCGGTAATCATAAAATCAGCGATCTTGCCTTGGTATGTTGTCAGAAGAGGCTCAGGAAGCTAGACATAAAGACGTGCGTAATTACAGGGAGCATCACACCGGAAAGTTTTCTCGCGAGAAGATTATGGAAGATTTGTTGCATTTACTGCTTATTTCCTCAGACCCCCTCATCAGTTCACATAGAAGACTGCCACGATCAGGAAAAGAGGCCCCCTTACTAAGTACTGCATTAAAGTTAATAAAGACATTGTATGCTTCTGATGATGATGGTGATGATGATGATGATGAAGACGATCTCGAAGGCAGTCACTTTGATGACTAAGCTCTTCATTATTGTGAGTATGATTAACATTGAATATAATACTTTTATTCCATATTCCTGCTGCAAACTATGTACATTCACTTATACTTGCATTTATCCTATTTTGTACGTATGTCTTCGCATATCATACTCACGTATTTTTCACATGTATGACAACATAATCTTCCAAAATGTTGTAAAAGGTCCCGTCGATGCATGTCACACAACATAATTAGTTGTCACGATCAGTAAACATAGTGCTTGCAGTCATACATTAACTCACAGACTTTTGTCCAGCTAGATTTACGTTCGGGACCACTGTGCGACGGGCCGACACGACGGTCATAATATTGTCTCACATCACGTAGTGAACTTTCGTTATCATATCTGCAGCCTGATACCGCTATTGATAACTCCAGTAAGGCTCCAGATGACCTGTCGCTCTGACTTGAATTTTTTTTTTTTGTTTTAGAAGGTAGGTTGTATGGAGCAACATAAAAAATGTCTTGGCGTACCAGTATTGCAATTTTGAACACGTTTAGGACAATTCCAATTTAATATGCGATTTCAGTTTCTCTTTAGGAGCTTTTATTTTAATGTTTTATGGTATTTGTTCGATGCCGCTAAACGGTGTACCCAGGGTGCTTCCCCTTTTGTCAAAATGTTAAACTCTCGAACAGTCGTGTTCAAAAGTAAAGGCATGGATGGTAGGCTGCAAGAAATTACGGAGCTATTTGAAAAGCTTCCCGCTGAAACGGTTTCCCTGGCTCCGACGAGAAATATGTACAACATACTTAACCAGGCTATGTTAGAAAATATATAATCTGCAGAAATCAAACTGATTGCTCAGGACTCGATCGAATGTCCAAGGTACTTACGAACAAAGGTAGAAAAAGCATTGGAGAAGACGGTAGAAGACTGTTCAATGACAGCTGTTCTTGAACATACCATTGTGATAAAACTAGGTGTGAAAGTCATGCTTCGCCGTAATAGTGATGTCACTCTGGGACTGGTGAATGGCGCAGTTGGCATAGTCCAGTGTGTTGCTTGGGATATTGATAATACGGAAAAAGTAAAGTCAATCCGTATAAAATTTGGCCATGGTTTAGTGCATGATTTGGAGCCCATAAAAGCCAAGTTTGAGTTAATGAATAAAGCATATATACACCGGATCCAATTTCCGATCTCAATTGCTTATGGGATTACTGTTCACAAGAGTCAAGATTTAAGCTTGAATAGCGTTATATTGTACATTGGAACGAGTGTATTTACGTGTGGACTGTCACGTGTAAAATCCCTTAGCGGACTACATCTACTAAACTTTGATCCAAGTCAGATAAAAGCTCTTGAAAGTACAGTGACAAAAATCAACAGATTACGAATTAGTTATAAACCTGATCTAAATATAATTAGTTTGAATAAAATGAAGTACAAGCGAGAAAACGACAGAAAATGGGCTTGTAATCCTTTCTCTAAAAAAGCTCAAGAAGAAGTTGAGAGTAAACGGTCAAGACCAGGCACTAGATCTGTTAAGAAATCCAAGAGCACCCGGTCGCGCAAACACATTTGGTTTGCTTAAAAAAGGTCAGTTGAGTCAGATGCCAGTCTAGATATTTCAGAACGAGATTTGACTCTTCGCTTTCTAGTAATGCTAATATCTAACAATCGAATGGTTGTATTTGGATCAGTTCCATACAGTGGAATACCCAGGAGCATGTCACTTGCTTCTAGAGCACCGCATTTCCTGTGATTCAGCGCCCTGCTTACTTTTCGTGTTTACAACTAGATAGTATCCAAGAACTCCAAGTGCAGTTGCTCCAGCAAAGCGAGGCGAGTATACATATTATACACGTACAGAAAGCTGTGAAATCCGAACAAAAACACCAGAGGTGCAAAAAGTGCAGCCAAGTTCTTTAGCCCTAAAAAGTTGTGAAATGGGAGACGGATGAGCCAAGTTCCTTGATGACAGCTTGTAAGAGGAACAAAGGAAGTTGGCGCTAGCTGGCAACAGCCTTAGGGTTGGTGGCGGTGGACATAGTGGGTTTTAGGATCCCCACCACTCTTATAGGTTGAGGATCATGAACCTTGCCACCTCGCGCGAAGTTCCTTTGTTCCTCTTACATACTGTCACCAAGGAACTTGGCTCATACGTCTCCCATTTCACAACTTGGCTGCACTTTTTGCACCTCTGGTGTTTTTTTTCGGTTGTATTAATCTTCCTTTTGAAGTGTCAAAAGTATCAATAATGTTGGTGTTGGACTATTATACATAACGGATTCTTAAAAACAAAAAGTGATTAAGAAAATTTGATTTTTTCAAAAATATTATTCATAATAGATTTTCTTTTCAAAGAGGTTCTGTGCATTGAGTTTTATAAAATTTCTATAATTATGTGTTAATGATGACTTACTCATAGTTTAAGTTATTACATCACCACAAACATTATTTCCTTATATTTGGTAATATTTATATTTTCAATCGCTCCACTTTCTGATGATGAGCGCTACCAAAATACCTAGCTAGCTGTATTTTGTTTATCTCACTTTTTCGTATTTGTAAATAACTTTTATCAGGCTCATTTTCTATTTGGCCTGCAATTTTTTACAAGAAATATTAATTTTATAGTTATGGTAAAAAAAAAGAAAATTCCGCTCTATTATTCTAGACGTCAGTTAACTATCCTAAATGACAAATAACTCTCAAAACCTCTATGTTTTACCTCATTCCCTTCCCCTTTGAATTTTGAATTTATTTTAAGGCCTTTAGGCAACTATGGCTCAGGCCGTATGAATGACGATAGAATGAATAGGTGGAATGAAAAAGTAGGAGGAAACGAGAGCACCCCGTGAAAACCCACGCACACGGTGTATGTCCACCACAAAGCCCACATGGCATGAGCAGGGATCGATCCGACGATCCCTAGCACCAGATGTGAGTGCCTTTCCCCTTTGAATTGTTCTTCTATTTTCTGACTGGATCTCCTTTTTCTCTTCCGTTTCTCGACGAGTTTCAGTAATGTGATTCAAACACTTGGAATCACTAAGGCGATAGTACCCTTTCGCAGCGGGTATGTAACAACTTCATAATATTAATATGTTAAGCCTCATTAAGTGTTTTCAGTTGAAATAAAAATTCTATGGGCAATATGGCATCAATTTTTATTATTCAGCCGTGACCTAAAATCACGAAGGTGTTTTTAGCTCTCTGAAACATTTGTCTTTTATCTTAAAAGACCTTGAGAAACTGAACAAGAAAGCGTATACGTGGCTGCTGCAACGAATTGCACTAGACCTTGAGCATGTACAAATAGTGAACAACAAGTGCTTGAATCAAAATATAGTGTTGTTAAGTGACCTGAGGACCTGAATTTTAGTATAAATAAGCGCTCTGCGGCATCGCTTACTCTCTTGCTGCACAGTACTATCATTCGTAAATTACAGTCATGAAACAGTCTTACTCTTAACGAACGTCGTCATTATCTCAGTCAGAATAACCAAGTCAGTTTACTACCAAGTATTTCCTATCCTCACCTATGACATTCTTTACGTAAGTAATTTATTGTTCTGGCATATTTGCCACTTTACTCTTTAAAAATAAATTTTTAGGTCATCTTTTGCTTCCCATGACATTATCATTCAGTTAAGTCAATCACAAGGAATATTGAGAGGTATTCTCCGTTTTGGATAGTTGGGTCTCCACGCGAAGTTTGGTTTTGATTTTGCTGCTATTTGAGCCTATTCAGAGGTTTTGACACTCATGTAACTTACTAAAATTTCTTGTTTTTTGACAGGCGGAATGAAATAAAAGGATTTGTAACCGCTATTAAAACCTAGCTTTTGATTATACATCTATCCACAATACTAGCAACCGTCGTTTATCGTTGTTTTAGTTTGTTCACTTTCAGCTATTTCGTATATCTGATGAAGTTGTCTAGCAGCTATTTGTTATTGAATTAACCTCTGTAATGAGGGCATCCTCAGACCGACCTGATAACATCCAGAAAGCGACATACTAATTCTAATCCTAAGAAGTATTTTGTCTCTTGTGCTGTTATCTTGAAATTTCTCTTCAGGTTTACTAAGAGCTCTTCAACTACTGTCTTTTAAATTTTTGAATGCTGTCAGGCCATCGTCAACATACAGAGCGATGAAAATGTTGCCTTCTTCCCTTTCTCTGATAAAAAGGTAGCTTCGCTTTTCTTGAAGTCTAGATTGAGTACGAAGTCACCAGAGCGTTTATTCGAGGAACGAGGCGCTTGTTTCAATCCGTATAAGCTTCTTCTTTGCTTACACACTTTTTCTGATCCATCTTGATAACCTTCTGGATGTTTCATATAAGGTGTATTCCAGCGTAACGGACGCAACATTCGCACAGCACTTTTACACATTTATGTACGTCTTTTATAAAATTAATGTTACATTTCAAAGTTAAAACCTTACTCACATGTAGGCCATGAATTGATATGTATTCTGTTAAAAAAATGTGATTGCATCTTGAATAGTTTACAAATTACAAAATTTTGAATTTTCGTAATTGACGTAACACAGATTTGACATGAGTTTGTCAGTCCTTAGGAAAAATTGTATTATCTCTGAAAATAATGTTTTAAACCCTATTTTTTATTGTAGAAGTGCAAGGTACGTACTTCTTTACTACTGCAAAGTTTTCGAATTACTCAATTAGTTTCTCCGCAGCAATTTTTGAAAGCCCGTAACTACACAACATACAAACATAACGGGCGTAACATTTTTGTACAGGTACACATAGCAAGTGGATTTCTCATGTAAAACGTAAGATAACAAATTTTAATATTAAAAGAAATGTAAAATTAACAAGAACACTACTTTCCAGTGAAACGTAGAGCATTTCTACAGTGTATCCCTAAAATATTAATGCAAACTTAGGGGAGGTGATTATTCACTTCAAAACAAGACAAAAATCATTTGAAGAAACTTCGAGACATGCGTAAGTTTGAAGTTACAATCGCTGAATGTTTCGGTAGCATCGTCACAAATGACGTCATATTTTGACACATACTAACGTACGTGGTATGGGCTGAGGAAATCACAATCGAAGTAGTACCCGATACATCCATTTAAGCAATGTTTGTCATTGAGAGAGTGCCACATGGACTTGTTTTACAACGTAAAGATTTTATTGTTAAAGAAATAAATGGTTTAATAGGTCATAGGAATCCTCTTTAGGATGGATTTTCCAATCATAAAAATTGCTTACACACGTTAATTGATTTCCACTCCAATTGTTATTTGCTAAGCTGTTTACGTGATTATGTGTCGAGCTATGACGTCATTTGGGACGATGTCACCTTAGCTTTGAGCTCCTACAGTTCCGAAACTATGCCTCAAAATTTCATCACAGGAACGTTTTCCTTGTTTTAATGTGAATTATTTCCAAAGCTTGCACCATTATCTGAGACACACTGTATAGCAAACCTTCAGCACTTTTCTTTGCAATGTTACAAAATTTCCATGCATTATTGACTATTTTTTTTTGTTATAAAATACGACTCAGTATCGCCCTTTCCACAATCTCCTGCCCCAAATAATTAACATATATGGTCCTTTACAGTGTGAAACGTGGTAAACAAAGTCCATATAACTGTTCAGTTGATGTTCCAAACTATCATCAAACTGTAGTGGTTCTTTAACCACCCAGTTGCACCATTGGAACACATATAATTATAGAACTTTATATTTGTGCAGATCTTCCTTCAAAATGTACTCTCCAGATAGCTTTATTGTATACTAGTACAGAAATTTTATCATGCTTTAAGTCATTACTCAGAATAACATAACTCCTCTTCGATTCCGAGGGCGGCTTACGACTGTTGAATATATGTATCACTGTTTTATCCTCATCAAAATTTGATTTGTTTTTGACTACGTGAAGCTGTGTTTTAGCAATGAATGTATTATACCCCGTTTTAGTTAGTTATCTTGACAATTCCTCCAATGGAACAAGTAAACTCATTTATGTGAGAATTTTTCTATTTCTGTTGTTTTATAGGTAAATCGGTGATCTCTTCAAATGAGGTATCCCGAATAAATTGATCAACAAACTGTATGTTGTTCCACTTACACTTAACATCTGCATGAAAGTAACATTCACATAACACTAAATTGGGACCCCGGTAATGAATCCTATATGTGATGTCGCAGCCTTTGACTGGGCTCCAAATACATTTTGTAAAATGATAACAGGAAATATTCTGAACTACACCATTGAATAACGTATCTAGTTAGAGAGCAGCAAATGTTTTTCTACTCTAATATTTGGTTGTTCTTTCTCGAAAATACTTAAAGTAACTACAATATTGATTTTATTATCATTTTAGTCATCGCATGTTTCTTGCCATCTTTTGACACTGTTAAGTACTGTAGGATTCAAGGGCTTTGTCAGGAAATTATATCATATCTGTAAAATTATTTAATTTTCTCCATTATTTCTTCTTGCTTAAGGAACAGAAGTCCCTTTATTGATGAAGAGAATCTGCATTTTTCTTGGTGATTTGGTGGTCTTCTTTACACTGCTAACATGGTGTAAAAAATGTCGAACGTGATGAAGTTGGGTGTACATGAATTCCTTCTCCCTTCTCGTCCATTGCATTCTTTCTTTTCTAGTATATGCTTATGTGTGTCCTGTTGCAACCCAATTAAATGTTCGTCTCTAGTCTCTGGCATTTTTCTTCATTGCTGCTTTTTTCCTCTTTATTTGTTGGTTATCTATGCTTCTTCTCTTTATGCTGCTTAATTTGCCGTTTCCCAATGTTTCCACATAAAAACTGAGTATGACTATGTTACGTGAGCGAGTGAAAAATGGGCGTGTCAACTATAATATACATTATTTGAAGATACACAGTTATGAATCTTCTCAGCATCCTAGAATAGAGCAGATTTGTACAGGACTATTTAAATTTATAGTTCATGCTTAAAAATTAGTTTCCAGAAGACCTGGACAAAGAAATATAATAACATGATAAAGCTGATTTATCGATCTTTGCAGATTGGCCTGATGAGAAGAGAGTCAGAAAATAAAATCAAGTAGAAAAAGAGCTTACAGTAGAATATAAAAACATCCATTCAATCCTGTTAACTATCTGACAACTATGTGTTAATAATATTCCTAAAATTATTATAAAATGTAAAAATATATTTGTAATTTTGTTGCAACCTACGCAAAAATTACCCTTCGCTGTTTTGTAATGTTTATATCATTATGGTTGGTAATCATTCCATAGATTAGTTCTGATGAAGAAAACAAACGTTCCGTACAAAAAAAACGGCAATATATATTAATGCATGTCGATGACAATCTGTGAACTTTCTTGTGAAAGTAACAACTTTCAATGAACATGTCATTGTCACGTGCTCGGTTATACAGGCTATATAGAGACTGTATATAGGCTAGGGTCTTAAGTCCGTTACGCTCGTTTTCTCAGTTGTTATCTTACTGTGTTGTTGTCCTATGGTTTGGCTGTAGCAATTTACTATACTTGACAACCATTATCGGGTTACTTCTTATCCGAGTTTACAAATACATAGACATGTATTCACGGTCAGTTGATATTAAATGGATGTAACTACTTATCAAGCAATAAGTTAAGATGATCCTTGTTTGGAATTTATGTAGGGATGTCTGTTGGTTACAAATTTTATGATTAGCTACACAAAACATAAATATGAACCTAATTACCGTACTTCTTATCTAGGAAAAGGTTCTTCTAAGTATTGTGAAACTAGAATTATGTCTTCAAGTTAACTATTTATGGACTGTAGTTGGACTGCATAATTTACATAAAGTGAAGGAACTGAATTCTAGCCTAATTTACCAACTTTAGTACTGATTTAATTTAAGCATCATAATAAGTCATATCCTAAAATCTAAGTTAAATTATATGAAACCACAGCACGAACCCAATGTCCTTTGCATTTGCAGTAGTTACAGTTGTCATCTTTCCTTGATTTCTTCATCAATCCAGGTTTCACTTGATTACGAGATGAATTCTTCTCGTGCTGATGATGCACCCTTGTACTTCACTTCTGATGATACTTGAACAAAGTTTCTTTCAGACATACATAACTGCACACTTAATTCATCAAATGTACGTAGTTCATCTTTTGTAAGCAGCATCCAACTTGATTTAAACGTTTTGAAACAACTGGGACGTATTTGCAAACCAATAACATACGTGGCAATTCTGTATGTCCTTTCTCTTTCAGTCCATTATTAAGCTCTGTCCATTAAAGAAACTGTTTCAAGGCCAACCACATCTCTTCAGCTGTTTCCTCTTCCATAATGTTTTGATAAACCTCGTCAGTCACTGCATTTGTAATCATAGTTTTCGCATGACTATTGACTTTTCGATAAATGTCAGTTTTTTCTCTATGTTTCATTTTTTGGGGGGGCGGGTTCTGAAGCTCTATATTCTAATACTTCCGGCTTGTACAATTTACCATAAATTACTTCTAGAGTACCTTCATGATATTCTAACACATCCCTGATTTTCCTTTCCCATACGGGCCAGCCTTTTTCATATGTTAATGGCTTTATATTTTTCAGTCACTTCATTTTTGTACCTACAAAATCTGGCATATTTTAATGGACCTAATTTTTAAGTAAATTCTTACTTACAAGCTCCTTCCTGTACATTACAACTTTAACACCTACACTTCATACACACACTTGCACTTCGGTTAGGTTAAGCATGAAACTTTGAAAGCTACGGATCTGAAGAACAGTTTTTAAACTCAGTTTGGATGTTGAAGCACAGTTCAAACAAGAAGGTCCCATAACTTTATATGTTGGCAACTAAGATACTTTCTACTAGACAATTATGGCGTGTGTTGATTTTCGAATGTTCTATGCTTCAAACTTCCTAATTAGCAGAGTATCCGCGTTGTTGAACACACCTGCCAGTACCAACATGATGTCCACAAAGAAAAGAAATATGTATCTTACCTCAATTATTCTGTAGTCACTGTACTGCTTAAATAGTACCAATAAAGGTGAAAAAGGTCGTTTCCTTAAGCAGTTTGCTTTTCGTTGAAGTGCTCTGCTGCCTTCCCCTTCTCGAAGATTCCACGTGGCTCACGAACCCTTCTACACTAATGAAGTCCTGTGCACTGGCTTTACTCTGTAACTTCACATACAAGTTTAATAACGCAATGCACGACTTCAGTACATAACTTCATGTGAAAGTACATCTACACGAATAATTCTTAAGTGCGAAGTATCTGCCACACCACAAACATGATTAGACTACATGATGTCAGTTTGACTTTTTCTAGCTAACAAAAAGCTACTCTTTTCCACACCACACGTCATAACACTAGATGGAGTTAGTATCGGTAACAGAAGACTCCCAAATCTCAATGGGAACACACGAAACTTTGAAAAAGAAAACAAACAATTACTCATTTTCTTCGTATGTGTAACAATTATGAGGTCAAGGATAATTTAAGTAATGACTCATGTAATAATTTATTGTCATGCATTTTTTTAAATTATTATATTCTGTCACATGCATAGAGACACTAACGAATCTTACTTATCGCAGATCACGGGACCTCTATGAACTACACAAACAAATAAACTTCTACGCCCTTCAATTCTAATCTAATGGTCACTGACCTGTTTGCCAACGTTGGGGATTCGGAACGAGTTAAAGTGCTTCTCATTTCTGATAATTCTGACTGAAGTTTTGCAAGATCTTCTTAGCTTCACAAGACGAAAGCAGGAATAGTATATAATAAATGAGATGCTTTCTAAATCTCCTTTCCTCATAATAAACATTCTACGGGTAACAAGAGGACTGAGGTTTAGAATTGTGCGATTATATGTACTACGTTTCAAAAATCGCTGAAAAATGTACACTGGCAAGAATAAGTTCAAATTCGCCTTGAATAAGCAAGTAATCTGAAAGTTTAAAGGTTTGTGTTTTGGGCACTTTCTCTTCTTATACAAATTTTGCAGAACTTGTAATACAGCAAAAACACTAGTAGAGTCTGAATTAATATTCTGAAATTTACTAAACGGAAGATTATTTGAAGGTACTGCATCATACAATTTCCAGAACAATATCTGTTCATCAATGTGACCTGCTCTTGCCTTGATGACAGCAGTACAGATGCGTTGCATCTATCTAGTTTGTTTTCCACGTCCTCTGTCATTATTTGCCTTTGACAGTCAACAGATGGGAATCATGCACTGTAAGAGATGAAGCACATATTTGAGAGGTAAAAATCATAGGCCACATTCAAGGTTCAAGAATTACTTTAAACTTTAAATTACATCCTTGGAACGTCGTCTTCATTCCGCAGAACTCAATGAAAAGCAACCGTAACACAATGGTCCGAATTACCTGGAACATTAACAAAAAACACTTTCTTAAATTTGTGATACCTGTTATACTTCTCTACGGTTATATACTAGTTTAACCAAGGATCATTAAACTATTAGTGAAGATCCTTGGAATACATGGTGTTGGATCTGCTTCAGAAATGAGGGTGTGATCTATTTTCCAGTGACCTCTAAAAGTTATTATGTCAATAGTTTACGATAGCAATCGTGAGTGATGTGTTATCTTATTTCAATCATATGCTATTAATTGAAACAATAGTTTTTTGGCCATATTCATGACTTAACATTTTTATTATCAGCCTCATTGATATGTATGTATTAATTAACGAACAAGGTGATATATTTTTAATAGATTACATGTGTCCGTTCATTCTTGACTCTGATTTTTTATTAAAGGCATTTAAAGGTGTTTATTTCAAATTCGTAAAATTAAAAGCGTGGTACTGATATTCAACGAGATTTATTCAGTTAAAGGCACTCATAAGAAGGTATTGTAATACAGTGACAATAAAGTCGTGTCATTTTTATGTTACAAAATCCTATCTAATTTAAATATACAGTAAAATGTCGCTACAATGAAAACCAATTTAACGAAACATGAAACTAACACCTCGCCTCAAAATTTGCTGTAATTATAATACCATCTTGACTAAACTGATAGGGATGTTCACGATCGAAACAGAACGGATTAACTAAAATAGGCAGTGTTATAATAATACATTTTAGAAATGCTGCAAGATGTGGTCTAAATGATGTAGATTAAGTTATGCAAATAACAATGCTAAATAAAGATCATATTAATCATTTAGGTATTATCTTGAAACAACATAATATGCTTTCTTAATCAACTTCTCCCCCCTTGTATAATTTGAACGAGAAACAAAACATTTAAACTTTAATTGTTTCATCTGGTATTATATAGCTTTATAAATACACAATAATCTCAACCACGCCTTAACATTATTTTCCGCTGAACTAATTCCTATTTGCCAAATGTCAGAAGAGCTCCAAAAGACCGAAACAAATATTTAAGATCTTCGGAGATTATATCTCATGAAAGGGCCAATACAAGAAGTTATCACCAACACATTTCCTTCTGTGCTTGAATCCTCGAACTCATGTATCATGTTGGGTTCATGATAAAACTCAGAGACCGCACCCTGATAATTCTACGCTGCTTAGAAAACGTGTTCTTATACTTAAGTAGGACAAGCCGAAACATATAATACGTATAATACGTGGCAATCAAACTACAATCAGTGAGTGACTGATGTTATTTTCTATAATTTACAAACTTTCCAGTACCAGTTGAATTAACTAAACAACTCTATGACTTACCGAAAGCTGATCGGGCTATATGCTACCAATATGTAACGCGCAACCATCTTAGGAAAATCCATGGTGCCATAACCGCTTGTGTTATTGCACTATCGGCATTGTCGACTATCGCCCGACATTCCAGTTTTTACTGCAACAAACTGCGTTGGAGCACCAGAATGAAAATTCTATCCCATTCTTCATGACAGGCTTTCCAGAGGCCAGATAAAGTGCGCATACATCGTTTGATCAGACCAAATGCGCAAAAACTCATGGGAATAGCATGAAGGCTCTTGACAGGAATGCCATGAAAGGGAATAACATGAATTCCAGTTTCTTGCTCCATGTTCCACTAAAACCGAACAGATGATCTGGTGGTGTATCTTGATGCTTTGTCCATGTGGATCCGCACCTGGTTAGTGGTATCTCCGTACAAACGAGAGATATGTGTCCAAAATATGGAGTCATGATGGCTTCCTGGATGGGCAGCACTCACCTTGAAGTTTGGTTCAATCTTGCGGATGGTCAACTTCCCCTGCAATCCGAATCCAGCGGCAATTATGATTCCGTGTGTAAAACTTTCGAGACACTACGGTAGAAGTCGGTTCGTCTCTTTCCGGTGGTGTACGTAATTGCTCGAATGTGACCATTCCGTGCTAGATAAATGTACGTCTCATCCAGTGTGATCGCGTTCTTCCATTTTGTTCCAACCTGGTGTCGTTCATACAGTTCGCGGCAGTTGGTTTTGCTTCCGCAATCTGGCGGGGTTAGAGGATGTGAATTCATGGGATGCCTTTTGAGATACACCGAAGGCCAATATTGCGACGATTGACATAGCTGATAATTGACTGTATCACATTAAACTTTTTGCCTATGACACTTTAGGGTGGTGTCATACATCATTTTACTTAATTACAAACTGATTGCACTCTTTACATTAAGCCCCAGAAGTTTGCGTTAAAACAGTATACTTCAACATTATTGTTATTTTGATATCTACATTGTTAAGGATTATTACATGCATTGGGTGTCTAAAAATGTAAAACAATAATCCTCAGCTACTAGAAAACCGTAATTAGTTTATGCGTGACAGTCATAAACAGCGCCTGAAGTTCCCTCTTAAATTTGTGCGTTAACATTATGAGTACGAGAGGAAATAAAATTTTAGAGTTAGCTCTGAAGTCCGCAGCTCGAAAGTATTCTGAAGGAAGGAACATGTTATCACAAGATATTGACTAAGATCATGAACAAATTTTGCAGCGACCAGTTAGCGAAATGCGCTGTTTCGATAGTACAGATCCTAAAGTTGATGTTGATTTGTTGGGAATGCAAGAAACCCAACATGAAAAAGAATTTGATTTTATCAATAAACTGGTAGGTTTTCATACACAGTTTGATGAAGATAACAGTTATAATGGTACTAACTTACCAGATACAGTGTTAAGCTTAACACAAGAAACGTATTCAATGAATGAAGTGAGTGATATGAACCAGGGAACAGACACTAATATAGTGAACAATCAGGCGGATGTGGACGCACATGTTAATAATGAAGTGGAAACAAGTCAGGGTGATCAGTTGGATATGGGTGCACAGTTAAACAACGAAATGGGTAGGAGTCATTAATTCAACCAAATAGAGGAAGAATTGTATGCAGAAGTTTGTGATGATTTAACTTTAATGAACGAAGAGGTGCTACAAAATGAAGATATTACAAGTCAGAGTGAACATTATTACACGGATTGGTAAAAAGGGAAATCGGAAACGGAGGGACCTTTCTAAAGCAGAAATTAGGAAGTCCGAAAAGCGGAAAGGACAAAGTTATACGAATAAAAGTAAGAAGATAATGAGAGAAAAAACTACCACTCCCTGATCCTTGCGCACATGGTAAATGTCAAAATAATTGTAGTAAAAACATGGGTGAGAAGAGACAGTAGATGTTTTTATGTTTTACACTTATGATTCTGAAAGTAAGAGGAGTTTTTATTGCGCGTATTTAGGAAGAAGATGACAAAAGGACGTATACCAAAAAAGACAAAAGTAGAAGAAGTAGAACTCTATCTTATTACTTACCTACATAAAGTGGTAGGGTTAAATTGTGCCAACAATTTATACTTAAAAAAAAACTCTTGATATTAGTCAGAGGAGTTTGCATTATACTTTTGATAATAAAACCGAGATTCGAACACCAAAACCAGACACAAGATGTAGGAAAAAACCGCCAAATAAGACTCCATAGAACAAACGAGAACATGTGGAACAGTTCATAAAATCCCTACCAGCTGTACCTTCCCATTATTGCCGTCGAAATTCAAATAGGTTATACTTGCCAGTGATGTTCAAAAAACTAACTAATATATATATAATCTATGTTGCCTCTTGCAAAGAAAAATGATATACTCCTGTAAAACAACAAGTATTCAAGGACATTTTTAACAAGGAAGTTATTGTACGAAGAAAGACAAGTGCTTGTAATATGAAAGCTTTAATCACTTAGAAAATAACGCTGTTGATGTACAATATAAACAGCACTTGAAAGAAACAGAATTTGCCAAGGCTATATTTGGAAAGGATCAAATTCGTTCCAAAGAAGACAAGTCATTTTTATGTGAACCTTTCGATTTGCAGAAAGTATTAAACACACTTCATGGAGAGAAAAATATGTTTCTCTACTACAGTAGAAAATATACCGTTTACAATTTCACGGTTTATGGAGATGGCACAAGAGATGAATTTGTTACGTTTGTGGTGAAAGTGACGGAGAAAGGGGATCTAATGAAATTTGCATCGTTCTTTACTGAAACTTGTGTACAGTTGATAAGAGAGGCACAGTTCGAGAAATAGTTATGTACTGTAATAGTTGTCGTAGTCAGAACAAGAACAGACAAATATGGGCAATGGTATACTACTTTTTGAAACACCGTACAAGCATTTTATCTGTAATGATACATTACTTGATCCCTGGTCACACCAACATGCCAGTTGACTCCATCTATGCATGCATAGAATCAAACTACAGAGCCAAATTGTGTGGGCTCCCTCTGAATGGGCAACAACTATCACCAACAGCAGGATTTCACCAAGGTCATATAATGTCCCACCATTCCTTTCGAAATTGGAAAGAATATCAAGATTCTGTATTGCCAGAATGAAGAACAAGCAGCGTCGAAGGTAAACGACTGAGGATTCGTGAGGTGTGCAAGATCCACCAATATAAAGGAAATGAAGAGGCTGATGTGCTCTGTACGTTTTACGATTCACAGATACCAATTCGTTTAAGACTCCACAAGAGAGAAAAAAGAGAGGAACAGAGGAAAGTTGTCAGTTGAAAGGCCTTTACTCAAACCGTCTCCCAATACCAATACAGGAACATAAGAATTTGAACGCTCTGTGTGTAAAAGGAGTAATTCCCTCCAGACATCATAAGGAGTACAAAATGCTTCCAAAGAAAAACGATGTTCCGGACTGTTTAAATGAAACGGATGAAGAAGACGAAGTGCATGATGCAGCGTGAGCAAGTTATGAATATAGATAAACATGAGAACTTATATACATATAATCAGATATTGAATTAGTATTTGATGTTGAAAGTTTGTGAAAGTAGTCTCCTGTTAAGTTTTATTTGTATAACTCATTTGACACTATTGTTGTAGATTGTGTAAATGAAACGCACGAAGAAGATAAAGTGTAAAATGTCTACATTTAGGTAAGCACAAAAACTAATAATCTTTCCCATGTTCATTTGATATTGTTATTATTTCATGTTTATTAAGGTAATTCGTTGTAAATTTTGTTTAATTATTCAAGTAAAAATAATAATGACATATTAATTACATTGGTTATATAAATGCAAAAAGTTGTTCGTTCATTCGCTTAAACCACAAATGGTCATAAAGTAAAATGACGTAACCCTCAAAATCTGATATTTTTTTAAAAATATATATGCCTATTAATGATTTGTGAAAGTTATTTTTTGTGATACAGATAAGTAGCAATTTTGTGTTTATCTGGTACAATAATAATATTGAAAGGATGTAAAATGAATTCAAAAATTAATTTTTCGCTCTCCTGAAAAAAAAAATGAAAATGCGGTTTATGACATTTTACATTAACACCGTCGATGTAATGTAATATTTATTAGAGTGCTATGAACAGCTACAGGTATTATTCATTACAAATATAGCACTGGTCAAGAAATATAATGAAGGATACATACATAATTAAAGTAAAAGTACAGAACAAATAAAACAAAATCACAAAGTTGACAAAAAATAAAACCATCATAAAAAATGTCAGCAACTTTATTATAGAGTGATCAATTACTATAATGACGAATTAGTCTTTCAATTAATTTCTGTCTATTATTAGCTGGAGAGAGTAGATTAAAATGTCTGTTTGGTATAATTATTATTATTTTATTATTATACTAATAATAATTTTATGTATAATATGCATATTTACAATCAAAATTTACGTTAGGAAAGGAACTTCTTAATCGTGTTCTTGGAGACCCCTGAAGCAGTGCCCACCCGGAGATTCGAATGAGGGACTAGTTTACTTCCGAAATGTTTTACCTCAGGAGAATCCATGAACCATGTGTTACCGCGGTGTAGACTTGTTAGCTCTACGACTTCTCAATAGAGGTATACATTTAAGATGTCATCCTCTGTCTATCTTTAATCTTTGCCGATGTCATTCATCTTTATCCTCAGGGTGGTAATGATGAAGTTCAGAAACTCCTAACATCGCGATTAATATCAACAAAATTGAAGTTTAAATTACACAGAACAATTATTCTGCCGGTAATCCTTTATGGCTGCGAAAGTTGGAGTACGACAATAGCATATGAGTATAAATTAGGTATAAAACTTGTTTTAAACTTTCACAACGTATGTCTGACAAAGTTTAAGTACGACCCTAGGAGATGAACACAAATTAGGTGTAAAACGTGTTTTAAATTTTCACAACGTATGTCTGACATTTTACTAATACAACTATTTTCCGGATATTCGTTGTCTTTAAATAAAAACAACAAATATCCGGAAAATAGTTATATTGATAAATTTTGTGTATTTCAAAATAAAGTTTTAAGAAAATATCCGGGCCGAAACGGGACGAGATGACTAAGGAATTCAGGAGACTGCATCATGAAGAATTCCACGGACTGTACAATTCACCCGATATTGGAATGAAATCGTGACGACTAAGGTGGGCAGACCATGTAACTCGGAGGGGGAAAACCAAGATTGTGTTCTCTTTAGAGGGAAAGGGACCGTTGGGAGGGCCTAAACGTCGTTGGGAGAACAATATTAGAAGATACCTTCGAGAAGTGCGTGTTCGCAATGAAAACGAGCTTGAACTTGACCAGGATGGAATCCAATGGCAAACGTTTGTTGCTGTGGCGATGAACTTGTGAGGTCCATAAGCTATAGAATTAGCTAGTTGAGAAATCACGAAGAACGGTAGTTCTTAGAGTGACGCTAAGCAACGAGTCTGTTAGCGGCACTCACATATAAACAGCTAATTTCGGATTTAGCGAACTATAAGCCCGATTTTGATGCTCGAACTTGCATTTGAAAGAACTTTGCCATACTAAGACACACACACACACACAAAAATTGGATCGGTAGGACCTCCCTGGAAATCTCCTAGGGCCGTTTGAAAAAATCAGAATTTCACATTTCTGGTGATAGTACTTACTCCAGATCATATAGGCGGTCGAAACTTGCGGAATCATAACCTACGCTTTAATACCTTTCAAACGGTGTATCACACGTCAAAATAGGTGAAGGGGTTCAAAGGGACCTTCTTAACCCAATCACAGAATTTTCACAAATGATAGAAAATGATCTATGTCATTCTTTCTGTCTTTTTGCTTTAGAAAAAAAATGTTGGTACCGGAGAGTTTTGGGGATCAATTGCGGGCCCCAACAAGTTGGAGTAAATAGGAGTTACCGTTTTCGAGGTACGGAGCAAAATCGATGTTTTGTATGAAGAAATTTTTAATAGGCAGCCTTACAAAATAAGTGATATTCGTGCAAAGCAACCTCCGGGGTAAAGGGAAGAGTGACGCAAGAATTCTACTCACAAAAGAAGTGATATCCATTTTGCGAGTTACTTTCTTTGTGTCACTATGGCGGAAGTATACTAATTGTCTTAATTTTATTACGAAGGAAAAACTTTCGCCACAGTGACACAAAGAAAGTAACTCGCAAATGGATATCACTTCTTTAGTGAGTAGAATTCTTGCATCACTCTTCTCTTAACCCCGAAGGAGTTTTTGTACAGATAAACTAATACGCAGTTTCTGGAAAAAACATTTCCCACTATTTACCTTATTATATAGTTATTACGCATTGACACAGGCTATTTAAAGACGTGGAATGAACACATAAAATGATAACACAGGATATTAGGTAAAGGTGATGCTTTATCAGTTGCACATTAAAGTGCTTCCAAAACACATTCATTAATGCGCTTCCTAAGCCTAAATAGGCACACTATAGCAAACATTTTCTTCTTATCCGTTTACCAGTACTTCAAAGTGTACTTTGGTTTTAAAATTATTATTGGAAATGGTGGGGCACGCTTTGTAACTCAAGATAAGATTTTAATTAACATGTCTTAAGTGCAAATTGTTTATTTTATTATAGAACACTTTTGTGCTGTTTCTCTTTTAAACTGTTTTAAAATAGTGAGAAATGCAACAAATAAATTGCAATTTTAGGACTCCTTACTTTTCAGCGCTGAAATTTAGAGGGAATAATGAATACAGGAAGTAATTTCTTTCCCAGACAGATATTCAAAGTTATTGTCTAGAGGTATATACACGAAGTTTTTCCCCACTATAAAGATGAATTTTCGATTTGTGTCAGCCTTTTTGATATTCTGAATCACTGCACGTTTTGTTTCGACATGTGAACACATATATTAAAGGATATTAAATTTATTCTCGAAACATTTTATAGCTTTGTATATATGGTTACTATGTAGATTGTCAAATTCTACAAAGCAAAAGTTACAAACAGTTTAAATTGTTTGAGATGTTACGTTTCCTTTTGTGTTTTGCTGACGTTCATTACGAAAGTCCCTCCTTCGTCTTGTTGGTTTCTTCTTTGTTTCTGCAAACCTAAGCATTCCAACAAAAGCGAGATATTAGAGGTAGAATGGAGTTTCCTTATGTTGAGGTTTAGTTTAAACATGGTTTTATTTGTTCTTTAGTACAAAGTCTATTGTGCTCTTTCTTGTGAACGCACTGAAACAACTTCTAGTGATAAAATTCATTTCTTCTCAGAAAGTTTCTGAGAAATGGTAAATAAGCTTTCCGTAAGACATGCAGTTCTTTCATATTATAAGAAACCTAATATTCTATTGTTAGTTGAAACCTAAATCCAGATCTGCCGATGTGAAATATGAGTTACGACGAGGAAAAGAATTATATGTAAAAACTTCCTGCCTTATTAGCTTTCTTCTGTGAATAAAAATTCATGGAAAATCAAACATGATTTAGATGGATTTTTAGGGCTAATTTCTGAATAGCTGTCTATTTTCTTATCAAGTACAGTTTTGTTGCAAATTTAATTAAATTTTAAATAGTATAGTGTTATTTTTAAAAACATTTATTAGAACAAATTATTAGAGTTAACTGCTTTTTTAATAATGATTTATTAAATGACTTTTTTTTTAAAAAAAAAGCTTGATGATTTTATTTCTTCTTTTAGTTTTATGTACAGGGTGTAACGAAGTCCGGAAACATTTTAAAAAAATATTGTAGTCAAGCGAGTAGCACTACAAAGTAACAAAATACACCATTTTAAAGAGTAAAGTTGTAAGTTTTTCAGCAGCACTTTCACAAACGCACTATGTGGGAACCCGACAAATGTCAACACGATAATCGAACTCTTGCCACACACCCCAATATGTTTTCCGAGACCGTGAATATTACTTATTCAATTCTTCTTTTGAGTTCCACAACATCATATGGAAGAGTATACAATGTCCTTTACATAACTCCATAAAAATACATCCTAAATTTTCTTTGGACATCCGTTGCACTCTTCGTTTTGTTAAATTCTAGCATGCAGAAAGCCTTGTCAGCTCCAGAAAGCGCCATTTTCATTATGACACCACCTAGCAACGATATATGGAACTACACGTAACACCTACAGTGAGAAAAAAATACAACTTTATTCTTTCAAATTATATACCTTGTTATTTTGTAGTGCTACTCGTTTGGCTACCATAAAATTTTTAAAGTGTTTCCGGAATTTTGTTACACCCTGTATAGTGAATAAATAACATTTATAATTTATAAAGTCTGTTATATCAAAATAGCAGAATAAGCCTTTACACAACCCGTCTTTTATCTGGTAAAGAAATTGTACTAGTGTAAATAGGGTAACATCTCCGCGCTTCCATTTTAGTTGTACGCTTTTCGTCTTTTTATCTCCTTTCACATAGAGCATATTGTAACATTGAGAACCATAGCGGATCATGCGGAGCTCTCAGGGAATTGAGTTAATTAAGGCTAAAGATAAAGAAATGATCTAATTAATTGACATGTTTTTGAGAGAACGTAATGTATTTATTTTCTCACATATACATCAACTTTTCATTGCAAAACTAAATGAATTAAATAATTATAGGATCTCTACGTAAAAAATAATTTCATCTTCAGTTTTTTTTTCCTTATTATAATTATGAGCCATTCTGCCTCTAAGCAACAAACTGGCCACACAGAGAGTTGGCACAGGTAACCTTGGAAACCGTGAAACTGGGCAAAGGAGGCAACAGATTTGTACAAAGCGTACACAAGGAGGTTAATTGTATCGTATATTTTACTGCGCAAAAAATTCTTTATTATACACAACCAAATTATCTCAACAGGATTTCAAGTAAGCGTAGATATAAACTAATCAAAAAATCTTACAAGGCGAACGCCATTTTCTTGCAGATCAACTTAGTTACATTCTGATTTATTTTCCAAAGTGTAAGAATTAGTGATTGTTTAGTAGTATAAATAGGAATATGCTTGTAAGATCATCATATTTTGTTTTCGCCAACTTAATAGGAAAGTATGACAGTTCATAGGATGGTAATCACGACGATAGATTAAATGTATGTTTTAGTGCTTTGGTGGGCGCAGTATTAAGGTTTTCCATCCTTCCAAATCAGACACTGTGTAACGGAGTACAATCTTAAAGGCATCGTTAGACTGAAACCGAAATCAATTTCAAGGTAGTTAACTTATTCTTTATTTTCCATGTTTTCTCATAGCGATATTTTGTAAGTTCTATATCACGAAACAATGGATAGTATGAACGGTCATTTTTTATATGTATTTCAATACTAAATTAAAATGATCTATTGTAGAAAGAGCTTCAGCTTTTCGTTTAACTAACTTGCTGTTGCTGAAGTCCCTATCAATTTGGTAAATAAGAATGGTCATACTTAAGGAGTTTGTAATCAATTATTTAGTACTAAGATGTCCACAAAAATGCATTATGACTATCAAATGATTTTGACTATCAAATGTGTTTGGGTATGGTATTAAATAGTTTGCTTTGACTAATATATTATTTAAGTAGGAAGAAAATAAGAGCGAAGTACATGTCCAAAGAAATATTTATCCGGTTGTTTGCTAAAAAATAACTTGCTTGTTAACTCGTGGTGACGTGATTAGTATGGCGCCCGTGCTTAAACACCGACTTAAATGATATCTCCTCTTAGAATTGGGATTACAACTTCCTTCTTGCGTCTAATTGAAGATGACAATTCGTCTCAGTAATTCATGTACGGTATTTTTGGTCCATATACAGTACAGCTGAAATTTCAAGCGGTAGTGTTATTCCTTTCACTTTATTTATTTAATAGTGAATAACTATGAAGCCCTTGCAGATATCGAAAATCATTATGAAATAAAAGTGATAGAGCATTATTTAACTTTTCTAACGATAACAATGTCATTGTTTAACCTCAAAAACTTCAGGAAGTTAGTCAATTTTATGTGATACAGGGTGTTGTGTTTTGGGACCTTCAATTACGCTAAACCAAAGCACTTTATTCAAAAGTTTAGATAGACATAACTCTCAATAGGTCAAGTCTTCATTGTCACGTTAAATTGAAAATTGGTGTCAGAGAACCATATTTAACACCGGAATTCATTTTCTACCTTTTATTACTATTTAATTATAAAAATGATAATTACATTTGGTGCAATACAAGCGCTAACGAGTAGACCATGTGCTTCAATAGGTGAAACTCCCTCCCTCAAGTTATTAAAATGCATGTGCAAACAAATACTGAAATACTTATCCAGGAGTTTGCCTAAACTTATATTGTTATTTAACTCGTGGTGATGTCATCAATATGCTCGCGCGAAAACGGCAACTTATACTTAAACGATAATATGTTCTCTCTGAATTAAGATACAAACTTCGTTCTTGTGCCTGGTTAACGATAACAATTAATTTCAATAATTTAAGTATATTTGGTGTAAATATAGTGATGCTATATTTAAATATGGCCAGTTGTTATTTCAAAAATATTCTGTTCCTTCTTTCACTGATATTACTTTAATAGCAAATAAATATGAAATCCTCGCATATACCGAAAATAATCCTGAAATGAACTTGGTAGAGCATTATCTGGCCTTTCTAACAATACCAATATAATTGTTTTATCTTAATGATTGAAGGAGCGTGTCAATTTTGTACAATAAAATATGTTGTGCTTTGAAACCTTTAAGTTACGCAAACCTAAGTACTCTATTTGAAATTTTAGATATGCATACCTCCTAAACAGATTAATGTAAATTTATCATTCTTGCGTTAAATGAATGGAAGTTGATATTTAGAAATGATATCAGAGGTTCACTTTTAATACTTCAGATTTTTTTTTCTTTTACAACTTAAATAGAAAAACATATAATTGCTGTTCTGTTCAGTGAAATGGATTCCAGTGGATCCAATATGTCCTAACGGAAGATTAAAAATAGTCAATGATGTATTGGCTCGTGTGATGTCATTAAAATTGTACTAACATAGGAGCGACTTATCAATTTGTAGCTGTGAAAAGTGCTTCTAATTATTAAGTTCCAAATTTTCAATAGAAATAAGCAACCGAGAAAGGATAAATACCTAAGTATAGTTAAGTGGGGAAAATGTGGAACATAAAAACAAAATAGGCCAATAGAATGACCTATACAGCAGAAAATCTCTAGAATTTAACCAGCGCAATTTTGTATAATTTGCTGATCAGCACAATTTTGGTATGAAAGAAACAGTTAAAATTGAAATATTGACTTCATACTTGGTCAACATGTAGTATTTTTGGGTTGAACCAGTTTCACGTTTTATTTTGCTATTTGAGAGTTGTTGGAAAATTATTAATATAAAGTAGCTTTGAAGAAGCAGTAATTGACGCAGGAGTGCGTGTGGGAGGTCCAATTCAAAAGGTTTTAAGTGGCTAACATATAATAGATCAATAGGAGTTAATAACATATCATTTTAAGCTTCTACTTTTGTTGAAGGAATGTATAAGTTTCTGAGCAAGAAATGCAGTAACTTAATATTCAAATTAAGGAAACAATACAAAGTGGCAACAGCATTTTCACTGAGAGGTTTTACGTTGCTGAATAACATTTGCCAAAGATGCAGAGTTTTCATAGTGAGAACAAGGGAAGGTGAGTTAGTAAAGACGGCTCGAATCTGAATTAAAGGCATGGTTCAAGTCTAGTGTTTCTTTAGATTTTCAAGGGCTATTCTGCTCTGTAATATTGTAATGTATGTTACCCGTCCAATAGATATATTATTTGTCCCGTATTTTTCGATACCAGTCACTATAGGTATGCAACAAATTTGTCCATCTATGTCAATTATTAAAAAGTATAAAATTTCTCATCCGAAGCCGAAGTTCTGATGAGCAAACGAACATTCAGCGTATTCAGATCAAATGTGTCAAATCCAAGAATAGTAGTTTATATGGTGATATGGTCATAAATCTACATGCCAAATCTTGGGGCGTCATAGTCGGATCTAGCAGAAACTTAGAAGCTTGTTACAGTTAGCGTACAACACGCCATCAAAGTTCAATATACGCGTACACACTGCCTTGTTTCAATTGCATAACATGGATAATTCAGTGGATGCACATAACGATGGTTGTCATCAATCAAATTTTACATAGTGAAGATGTGAAAAACTTAAATTCAATAATAATTCCGCCAGCATGTTTTAAGTGGAAGCAACGAATGCACTATATGTTTGTGTGAGAATGCAGTTGCAGCAGCAGTAACAGAAAAGGATTTGCTAGGAGTGAATGAAGTAGGATACAATATACCTGAAAGAATTTGTAGATTTAAGACTAGTAAAAGGAAAAAAGACGTTTCGTGACTCATTAAACGACAAAGTGTAGTGTAGGAACATTTGCTGAGATTGATGAAACGAAAAGAATTGTACGCGAGACAAAAATGGGTAGGTACTTCTACTCAGCCAGATATGTTTGGTAAACGTAACAGTCTTTCCAAAAATAGCATCACTCTTGAGAAAGTTCTGGAGAAAGCTTATGGAATATCTCGTAATTTTAATTACATGTGTTTTATTTAAACAGTAAAAAGACAGATAAAAAAAGTCAAATATTAAATATTGAACCCTGATATTAATTTTCAATATCAACTTCCATTCATTTAACGCAAGTGTTACCTTTATATGTTTAAAAAATATGCATATCTAAAATTTTAAGAAGAGTGCTTAGGTTTGAGCAATTAAAAGCCCCGAAACACAACACATTTTGCCACATAAAATGTACATAATACCTCGATCCTTAAGATAGAACAATCATATTTGTATCGGTAGGAAAGCAAATAATGATCTAACATATTTACTTCAGGATGATTTTCGGTATCTGCGAGAGTTTCATATTTATTTGCTTCTGAAGAGTTTCATATTTATTTGCTTCTGAAGTAACATAGTGAAAGGAGGAACGCCATATTTTTATGATAACAACCGCCTTATTTAAATTTGACGGCGCTATATATACAAAAAACGTACTAGAATTATTGAGAATAATAGTTTTCTTAGTTAGACACAAGAACAAAATTTGTATCTCAATTCGCAGTGTTCAAGTATAAGTTAACGTTTTCGCGCGGGCACAATATTGATGACGCTACCACGAGTTAACAATCAAGCAAATTTTAGGCAAACGCCTGGAGAAATATTTCTTTGGACAAGTATTTTAATAACATTATTTTTTTATATAAAAGTTCTTCGGGTATAGAGTTTCACCTATTAAGACCTACTCGTTTGTGTCTTTGAAATTGCACCAAATTTAATTATCATTTTCTAATATATTAAATAGTAATAATAGGTAAGAAATGAATTTCGTATTATTAAATATGGTCATCAGATACCATTTTTTAAATTTATTTTCTTAATTTTAAAGTGAGACTGAAGCCTTTACCGTTGAGGACTTATGCCCATCTAAAATTTTAATTAAAGTGCTTTGGTTTGCGTAATTGATGGTCCGAAATCACAACTCCCTGTTTCACATAAAATTGACTAACTCCCTCAATTTTTAACATAGTACAATGATATTGGTTTCATTAGAAAGGTCAGATAATGATCTATCACGTTTATATCGAGATGATTTTTCGATATTTGCAAGAGCTTCACAGTTATTCGCTATTAAATTTAAATAGTAAAGTGAGCAACACCACAGATTGGAATTTCCACATTTAAATATGGCGGCACTCTATAAGGGGAAATATACTTGAATTACTGAGACGCATGGTTAGTTTCAATTAGGCACAAGAAGGAAGTTTTTATTCTAATTCTAAGAGAAGCTCCTGTTTAGGAACAAGTTGGCGTTTTCACGCGGACGCCATAATGATAACGTCACAACGAGCCAAAGAATAATTAAATATTTAGAAACAACTGGAATTTCATTTTGACATGTACTTAATTAGTGTAGAGGTAGAACCTAGGGTTTATGGTGGCCCTTGGTTTAACTATAACTATTAGACAATGATTATAATTTACTAGTCTTTATTGTTAACTTTTAGTTTGGAGAAACAATTGGATAAAACAGAATAATATCATATTCATATTTGCATATCGTTGATGGTTATTGTTTCCGTATACTTTAGACCTTACTCGGGAATAGAATTATATAATGCGTTTTTTAAATAAAATCGATGAGATTCTCTACAACGTAGATACAAAAATGATAATCGTAAGTGGCTTTAATAGTCCAGCTATAAGTAGTGATGATTCCGATTTGTTACATGGAGGATCTGTATGTACTGCTCTGGCAAATTTTATGGCATTACATGAACTAAATTCTCTCGATCATGTTACAAATCATAACAAGAGAACTGTAAACTTGGTACTAACAAATATGAATGGCAATGTAATTCTTGAAAGAGATTTAGAACCGCTGATCGTAGAAGATCTGCATCATCCTTCTATAAACTTTGAATTGAAATTCAACAATAGGATTACAAATAGGGAAACCAAATATACTTTAATGTATAATTTTAATAAGGCTAACTTCTATAAACTATATAAGGATCTTGAGGAGGTAGACTGGAAATCAGCTATAAATTCAAATGATCCTAATGACGTGTTAGACAATCTTTACAATAATTTTTATATTGTTTTAAATACAAATGTACCAATGAGGAAAGTTTTTCATAATCGCAAATATTTAATGTGGTTTACAGTAGTAATAATAAAAGCGTTAAAGGAATATTATAGGAAATGGTAACATAAATCCCCCAATAATGTGAACATGTTTAAAGAGTTACGTCGTAGTGTCAAAAAATTAATTAAACAAGTCTATGAAAAATGCAATAGAAAAATTTAGTGTGATCTAAGGAAAAATATTAAAGATATTTGGTTGTATATGAAAATAACAGGGAACAAACAGAGTTGTAGTAATGCCATGAAATATAATGTACAAACATTAACAATATAATCGGAAATAGCAAACGTATTTGCAGTTCGGTATCGATGATAGTAGTTTTGTTGATTCCACAAACAACTTACCACATGCATTGATTCAAGATTGCCTGGTTATTAAAAATATTAATGAACAAGAACGCATTAAGGAAGTTAAACAAAAAATCGACTAGCCTTGATATGATTTCAGCTTATATATAAGGCATGCGCGGACATATTGTTTAAACCTCTTTCTAATTTCTTAATTTATTGTTAACTAACTTGAATGGCTTATGGAACTTGCAAGTTCACCAACGTATTAACAACTCTCGCCATTGGATTCCATCCTATGTAATATCAAGCCAGTTTTCATCACGAACACGTACTTCTCTATTCTAATATCATCCTCCCAACGATGTCTCGGTCTTCCCAATGGTCTCCTTCTATCTTGCCTTCGAACCAGGATAGAACATAATCTTCGTTTTTCCCCCATCCAAGCTACATGATCTGCAAACCTTAGTCGTCGCGATTTCGTTATTTTTACATCTGGTGAATTGTACAGTCCGTGGAGTCCTTCATTATGCAGTCTCCTCCACTATCCAGTCATCTCGTCCCGTTTCCGCCCGTATATCTTTCTCAAAACTTTATTTTCAAACACATGTAATTTATGTTCATCTGCAAGAGTCGTACTCCAACTTTCGCAACCGTAAAGTATTAAGGGCAGAATAATCGTTCTGTATATTTTCAATTTCAATTTTCTTCATATTAATCGCGATGTTAGAAGCTTGTGCACTGAATAGAAACATGCGTTCCCTGATACTTAACGACTTTTTATTTCTTCCGTGACCTCATTTTTGCTTGTTACGTATGCTCCCAAGTAATTAATTTTGTTTACTTTCTCTATAAACTCATCTCTAATTGTTATGTTTTTATTTCCTTCATTCCCTGTGTTTGGGCTTGTTATCATGTATTTTGTTTTGTTTATGTTTACCTGTAGACGTATCTCATCGCTTGCTTCTACTAAGACTTTGGTTTTGCTTTCTAGTGTGTCTATATCGTTCCCTATCAAATCTACATCATCCGCGTATACAAAATGTTGATTCAAACCATTCAATGATAGTTCCTTTTTGTCCCCTTTAATTTTTAAAATATCATATTCTAAAGCAAAGTTAAACAGTAGTGGGAACAAGGCATTGCCTTGTTTCTATTCGTTGCGAACCTTGAAATTATCTGGCATATTATTACCTACCCGTACTCTTCTTATGGAGTTACTGAGACACATATTCACTAGAGGAACAGTTTTTCTCGGAATTCCAAATCGTTTCAGGGTGCTGTATAACTTTTCCCTTTTGATAGAATCATATGCTTTCTTAAAATCAATGAATAGCTGATGAACCGTTCCATTGTATTCCCATTTCTTCTCCAAAATTTGTCTCAAGGAGAAATTCTGGTCCAACGTGGATCTATTTCTTCTAAATCCACATTGGTGATCTCCGATTATTTCATCTACGTATACACTTAGGCGTGTTAACAGAATATTACTTAATACCGTGTTACAGATTGGAAGTAACGAGATTCCGCGGTAATTATTACAATCCGATTTATCGCCTTTTTTTGCAAAACGGAACTATTATTGTGGTTTTCCTTGCTTTGGGAGCTTCACCTTTCTCCATAGCATTTATCAATTTTTGTGGTTCCTCGATTAGTGCCGTTCCTCCTGCTATAATTAATTCGGCAGGAATATTGTCTATTCCTGGAAATTTGAAAATTTTCAATTTCTTTACCGGCATTTCGATCTCGATCTCGCTAGGTTCGGGAATCCACTGTCCTGCGGTATGGATTTCAAGTTCCTCTGTTTGTTCCCCGTTGTATACATTAAGAACTTTGTCGAAATAACTCTTCCACACATCGACAATTTTAGTCTTATTCGCGTGAATATCTCTGTGTTCATTTCCAAAAATTCCTAACCTCGGCTGGTAACCTTTTCTTAACGAGTTTACCCCTTTGTATAGATCTCGTATTAT
>JAGDQP010000168.1:113392-140648 GCA_022664845.1 Lepisma saccharinum
CGTTACTGTAGTGGTTGGCATTTGCTTCGCTTTTATTACTTAGCAATCGTTGTCTTGCTTATGTTCGTATTTCATGTAGCTTAAAACATTCTTTATCAAAACAATGTTTGTATTTATGTTGTTTCTTTTCACCTACACGTTCCTTCGCTGCGCTCTTAATTGTTTCACGAATTGCCTTCCACATCTTACCTATTTTAATTTAACGCTAAGAACTAACGTATTTCCAGACAAGTGGAAACGATGTAAGGTTTGCTCAATATTTAAATCAGAGAATCAAAATGACGTAGAAAATTATAGACCGATTTCCTTAATTATTTTGCCAGTAAAGGTATTGGAACATATACAATGGAAAGCTATATGATCATGTGAAATCTTATTGTTTAGTAAGTGAACATGGATTTATTTCTGGGAGATCAATATAAACTAATTTGGTTTATGCACAATATATATCCGATGCTCTACATTCAGGTAAAACTGTTGAAGCAATACATTTTGAATTTGTAAAAGCATTTGATATGCTTGACCATGGTATCTTAATGAAACAATTAGGTACAATTTGGAATATTTAACGATTTACCAAACAATTTGGAATATCTAGTGATTTGCTATAATTCATATTATCATATTTGAATGACAGGGAACAGTTTGTGACATATAAATGCAAAACTTCATATATTTATAAGGTAAAATCTGCACTACTACTAGGTTCTAAATTGCGACCGTAACCTTTCTTAATATTTATTAACGATTTGCCATTCAGTGACAAATTTGCACAAAGTGTATTGTTTGCTGATGATTTAAAGTCATATAAAGAAGTAATTACTAAATAAGACAAAGTATTGCTACAAATGGACATAGATAGCTGCTATGATGGGTGTAAGCAGAATAAGTTATATTTCAATTAAGTAAGTGTTGTACGGTTACTTATTCTAGTAAGATGTCACAGTCCACTTTAATTATTCAATAAATGGTACCAGCATTGCAAGAAAAAATAATATTTAAGATTAGGTATAGTCATATACAATGAGTTTTTATTTATACCTCATTGTAATTATATTTTAAATGAAGGTTGTAAATTATTAGGCCTTGTAATAAGAAACACAAAGGAATTTAAAAGTGCAGAAGCAACCGTAAAGAAATGTGATTAAATATAATATTGTCTGGTTTCCAGGATATCAAACGTATATAAATGAAATTGAGAAAATATAAGGTAAATTTTAAAGATATTTCTACTATAAGTGATATAGAAGATCTGCATATAGAGAGCGAATATCGTATAAATATTTTGTAATGAATTTAAAATATTAGCTTGGATAATACAAGATTTACTCAAGGTCAAATATTTTTATAGAAATTAATAAATTAGAAAATAGATTGTTCTCAGCTGCTTGAAGCCTTATATTTAAACACTAAGCGGTCTATTTTAAGAGTTAAACTTATTTTCTATATACCCAAGTTTAAAACAGTTTTACATAAAAATTCTACCACTATGTGAATGTGTTATTAAGATAAATATAAAAATAAATACAACATAGATTATGTTATGATTTTAAGAAAATAGTCTTATTCAATTTAGAAAACAATGATAGAAATATTAAATGAGCATTAGGTAGCAATGACAATTGTGAAATTTCCATGTGTACCCTTTTTGTGATTTCATTATTTGTATATAATACCGTTTCTTCATTCTTTATTATTCATTTAATTTCTAAAATATCAAGATTTCATAATCTAAAATATTAAATGTATACTTTATTTATATACTCTCCAATGTACAACTTCTCTCTTCTCTATTTTTTTATTATTAGTTTTTTGTGTGAGTGCGTGTGTATGAGTCTATGCGTGTGTGTATTGTACTAATTGTATTGTATTCTATTAACTCAATTTCAATTTGCAGTATGTGTTTTATGCACAGTTGCTTATGTTTTCAACCTATGTATTATACCTGACAATTGTAAAATATATATTGTTTTATACACTGATTGTAGCACCTATTATTATTGGAGCAATTGCTCTATGATAGGTGAGTAAATAAATAAATAATAAATATATTCTAGGTAGTACATCATTATTAAAGTAAGGCATTTGTTTAATATGTGTACGTCTATTTTTATCGTGGTACTTGATACATTTTTGAATGCTTCTGAACTAACTACATTTCCAATATTATCATATGGAAATCTAATGCAACTTATACGATATTTTACAGTTCGTGTGACTGCACTTAAGTTAGTCCCCAAGCTCTTTACATCGTCTGTTTTGTTCTTTGTGAATATGGTAATTATTGTTAAGATTAATGTAAGCTTGTAAATGGATTAATGTAAGACCTGCTAAGTTTTGAATCTCTAAAGGCTTCACTTGGGTTCGATTCTGTGTTATTTTTCTAGTGACACTTTCCCTTAGATTACGAACAGCAAATATTGTTTTCCTAGATTATTTCTGACAAACCATGTTCACGGCAGATCAGTTTATTTATTTCTGTGTGATGTGGTTTGATTGTGGCTTTGATGCAATGTGATCATCAGAAAGTTACGTTCTACATTATGGATTCTCCAGATGTCTGCTTCATGCTTCGTCTCTAATTTTGAAGGCTTGTATGCTTAGCTAAACCCACATAAAAGTGATAGTAATTTTGTTGATTAATTTTACTTCCTCCTTTGTGGTCTGTTTTAATGATTAACTCTGATAAATTCTATGAGTCCTTGGAAATGGGAATTTGTGTATAATATTCGCCAGGGCACTGTGTACTGAAAGGATAGTGGTAGGCAAACTAACTTAGTTAAAACATATCAATTCATGTTTGTGATTAACGTTGAGTTGATTTCAATGGTAATTGTGATTCATTTGTATCAGTAAAGGGATTAACGTTAGTAGACACATTGATTGAAACAGAATATTATTAAGCAAATGTATCACAGCCAATAAGGATGTCAGATGTCTCCAATGAATTGGTAATAACATCCTTATTGACTGTGTGGATTAGTCGTCTCTTGCTTGAAACCCTTCATATACACAGGGTGTTTATGAACTACAGAGACAAACTTCTGAAAGTGATTCCTAACGTCAAAACAAGACGAAAGTTTCTCTGACAAGTTTTCGAAATGTGCATACTTTTAAACCTACATCCTGCCGAAAGTGTAGGGAAATGAACATTAGAGCTTCATATTTCTCACACCACGAACAGAGTTGATGCGGTACTGTAGCACAAAAGAATTTAAACCTGCTCTGTTTAAAAATACATATTTCAAAATTTTTAATTGACGCGCATGATCTTCCCCAAAGGAAGTAGAGGATTCCAATACATTTCAGAAGTAGAAGTAGGTTGAACTGAGCATGAATTAAACTGATTCCCGTGTGAGTAAATATGACTAATTATCCCTACCATCAAATCGGACAATGATATTCAATGTCTTTGATAAGAAATAAACAATCTGTTATGAAAAGATCCATAAATTATGCAATTCTTACTTCTGTATGTTATGTAACCACGCGATTTTTTAAATAAAATCTTTCGGTTTATGAAATCTACCTAACTTTGGCGCAAACGACTTCTTGTTTCCTGATGGAGAGCCGTTCCATTCATGCTCATTTCGACCTATCATTACTTCAGACAAATTCTGTGAATCCCCTATTTCTTTTGGTGAATCCCTTGCACATCTATTGCGGAATTTTGAAGTATGCACTTTTGGATAATGCAAGTTTGAAGTCTTTGACGATATCATACTCTACTGTTCGTGGCGTTCGAAGTATGAAGCTATAATGTTCACTTTCTCATGTTTTCGCTCTGTAGCTCCGAAACGAAGCACATTTCGAAAATTTGTCAGAGGAACTTTCGTCTTGTTTTGATGTCACGAATCACCTCCAGAAATTTGTTGGTGTAGCTCATAAATACCCTGTACATATCCCGTTCATAAATACCCCGGAGAGATTTCAGATTTATCATTCTACTTACAACATGTTTTTCTGCACGATCATCTCAGTGTACGAGATAAGCTGGTTTGTTAGGTTGTGTAAACTATAATCTAATAGTTTTATTCTTGAAATTTGTCACAAACCATCTTGCTTCTTATTCTTATGATACTTTAACTCACTGAATGCTCACACAACACACACACACACACAGAGAGAGAGAAAAAAGAATAGGAAGAGACGAATAGAGAGAGAGAGAGGGAGAGAGAAAGAGAGAGAGAGAGGGTGTGTGTGTTTTTGCGCGCACCCAGTTCTGGATAGTCACAAGCAGCAGCTCGTTTGCTATCTGTGTCTTTCAGATTGACAATCGAGAACTACGAGGGTGTAAATTGAACTTGTAGCCTTCTCAGGGGGTGGAGGAGTACAAGATGGTACAGGGAAGTTCGTTGCCTCCATAAGCATACGTTAGCACATTTGGACAACCGAAGTGGACTCGATAGCATACACACAGTTTCTCGCGAGTAAAATTGGCGCATCCTTGTCAATGTGGACAGAGTTTCCAATTCCCACTTCAGAAATAATTTATCGCAACTATTTATCTTGAGGTCAAGTGATTTTATGGAAAGACAGCGGTTTTTGATATTTAAATTAAAGAATCTTTTAAGTTGGAAAGTCTATAATAAATTATCTGTTATGAAAAGTGCTTTTTAAAATCATTTCTCTAGAATAATGCCCAAAAATATGAATAATAATAATTCATTATGTTGCCTTTTTTTATCATTCTGAAGCATAACCTAACTTTGAATCATCCTGCCGGCTATCATGATTATCCAAGTCCAGTGTATGTTCAAGTAGTACGTAAATCTGATGAAGTAAAAGAAACTCACTGATTAACGTATGGCAACTCTACAATATATACAGGATGTCCCACTCATATATGCAAAAACTTTGGGAGATGATTTGCACACCAAAATGACAATAAAAGTCCATAGAAACATGGGTCCGATTTAACCTCGTTTTGGATACCTCGTTTCCAACTTGGAGCCCAACGTCACCACCTCATAATGGAAAGAAAATGAATAATTCTCAATAAACCAAAAATGATACATTGAATTAAAATTTCGCTTGCTGAAATTCGTTCCTAACAACATCGTGCATATGTGGAGTGAAAATACTGTCACGGTATTGTCGGTGTTGCCAATCTGGTATAACATTTTTTTCAAAAGGCACTACGTCGTTTTATTGGGTATTTGCCATCCCAGTGATGATAAACAACACGTGTAAATCACACACTGCAGTATTACAAACTATGAATAAGACAGAAAGATTTTCGCGATTTTATACAAATTACGTACTTTCGTAAGATATTTTATCCATAGTTTGCAACACTGCGGTATGTGTTTTACATGTGTTTCTTATCGTCACTAGTGGAAACAAAATGTCCAATAAAACGACACAGTGCCATTTGAAACGTTTTAATGTTTTACCAGGTTGGCAGCACTGACAACACGGTGACAAAGTGTTTTTACTCCACATATGCACCATTTTGTTAGGAACAAATTTCAGCAAGCGAAATTTTAATTCAATATATCGTTTCTGATTTATTGAGAATTATTTACTTTCTTTCCATTATAAAGTTGGGCTCCAAGTTGGAAACGGTGTATCTCCAAACCGAAGCAAAAGCGGACCCACATTTATAGGAACTTTTATTCTCATTTTGGTGTGACAAATCATCTCCCGAAGTTTTTTCAAATATGACTGGGACACCCTGTATATGTTTCAATTTTATACGCTTCCAAAACCAGGAAAAGAAATCATGCCTCTTGGATGAAAAGTTAATCAGAACATGCAATAGCAATCACTGAGCAGCCGTAGCTCACAGTTCATAGAGTATTTGCTTCGCTTTCGAGAGGTCAATGGTTCGACCCAGCATGCGACCGACTGAGGTTTTCCTGTCACACCAATCAAATGCCGATATCGTGTCTTAAACCTAGGACCGGTAGGCTACTTCCCGCATCCTTTCCCCTACCCTAGCTATACATACCTAAAGATTAGAAATGGATTCAACTCAATAGCATCACGCATGTAATACAAGAATCTACGAAGGATAAGGATAGGTTTCACTGAAACTTTACTTTAATGACTCTTCAGCATTTTAAGACTCCAGTTTATCCGAAGAAGAAAGTAACGGGTTAGGTATTGATTATGTTCTTAACTCAATGGGTATACCAGCATTAGTCTGCGTGACTGACGGATACCCCGGAAAGACGGACCTCCGGAGTTCGATCCCACATTAAGTTACGGCTTTAAAATGTTTTTGGGAAGGACATAACCCACAGCGATGTACTGCTCTTGCATATGAAGCTTCTCATCTGGCAAAATCTGTTAACAGTTACAATTGATTCTGATATGATCATAAGAATGAGCATAGTTGATCTGGCTCCACCTCGAAAGGAAATATCCCTCAATAGATGAAACATGCTATTAAACGTCCGCTTCCAATCATAAGTTTTTCGAGAATTTTAGAATTTTTCTCCAATATTCTCAAAGTTCCTATCTTTTTTTAACTTACATGTACGGATCAGATATACAGTGGGGTAGCTATGACCTAAACATGGCACATATCTGGGGAATAATATTCTTCAGCGAGCACTCATTCAGGGAAAGGGAAGAAGGTCAGGGCCATTGTCTAAGTGCTATGCCGATATTCGCCTGGAGAAGCTTAAACAAACCATGGAAAACAACAGTCAGTAACCTAGCAGTACTTCTTGAATCTGTCTGCCCCCCCAATGTCAATCCAAAGTTCGTGAACGTAACCACAGGACTGCAGAAGCTGGAAATGTTTTATTTCTTGCTATCCTACAAATTAGATTAGTATTTCTCGCTACATGCTTTGACTAATTTTTATAGCGGCTTTTTTATGTATCCGCTTGGATAATTTTTAGGTCGACTTTATACATAAACGGTTATTGCATTCATTGTTTAGATATTTACGCTGAATTTTATTAGGTTGACATTTTATGTACACTATACCTTCGTCATTATTCTTTACGAATTTGTAGAGCAAATAATAGCGGAGGATGATAATACATGAATTATTATTTATTCAGTAAACATTTTAAATTACCTAACGTTCATGCAATTTTATAAATTGAATTGCAAGCGTATGCGTCGATCAGAGTTCCACTCATAGTATCAGACGCACAACTTAGCATATACAATATCGATTTGTCTTAAAGATGAACACAATGGTTAGTCGATTAACCTTTATACGAAGATACAAACATTTACTAAAAGACTAACGTGAAAACGTGAATGTTATTCTGTAGAGAAATTCACTTTACTTCTATATTTTCGTAATGAAAGAAGTGAGAACAATTATAACAGTTTGAAATTCTATTTGTTGTTAGCGAGAGAAACTTTAACAATACCTTGTTATTTTGTTTTTCTTAGAATCTGCAGGAAGAACGTACTTCTGACTTTATTCACAGCACTCGCTTATAGAACTGGCATTTGCAATAAATAGTCATAAATATTTTTAATGTTGAAACGAGACATATTTCTCCCAATCTTTATCGCACGGTCAAAGCAGCCCAACGGGGATATGGTCTTTCATGTGTCTACTGTAAAGCTGGAAGATATGAAATAACATTGTAATCAAAAGAGATAAATTGGCGTGAGGTGCCATCAAGTCTAAATTCAAAAGCAGGTAGTTTTTTATTGCCCTTTGCTGATGGCTGGACAGATTTATGATAGGCAACCGTTAAAATCCAGATTGAATACAATGTAAAGGTATTTTAATTTCGAATGTTAAACGAGAGACAACGTTTCGTTTAGAAACGGAGGGACAATGACAGACAAAAATATTTAGGTCAAAGCAGAGAGTAGCATATATGTAACATCCTTTCATTTTTGAACCGGTTTTGGTATTAGTGGATAACTAGCCTAGAGGTTGTTGACGTCAGGTGGAGGAAGGACTGTACGTGCAGAGCCTTCTAGTAGAAGGTCATTGTAGATGTTTACATGTCATCCTAACTTTTGCTTCATTATAATTTGATCAATATTAATGAATAATGAATACAAGTGGGGAGTAGTATAGCGAGGAATTGAATTACTTTGATATGAAATGGCTTTCTAGGAAAGATGCTACAGGTAGAATAAATTGACATATCTATTTAACATGGACTTTCAAGATTATTTGTGTAAGGAAACATTTATTTATTCAACATATTTAGTTTTTCATCAGAGATGGATATGTCGGGGAATCCTTGTGAACGGTGCACACGTTACGGCAGTTAACATACGTTGCTACTGCCGTTCCCGTGGCCGGACACATAACGAAGATGCAACGCACGCGTTGATGCTGACATAACCGAATTTTGCTGCCACCGTTGTCGCTGTTAAGCCACAACGGTGGACGCTGACATAGTCACTTTTTGCCTTAGCTAGCACAGTCACCGCACACTTTATCATGTAGCTTCTGAACAAAAAACAAATTGTTTGAACAAAAATTGAAAAAAATTATAAGATGACCACGCACCCTTCGTCTGGGAGCGAAGCTCTTGACACGACTGCTGTGGAACTATTGTTTGATGATCTTTATTTTTTTTCGTGATCGAGGGTTAGGATCTGGGCATGCGCAGACTTGTTTGTTTGAAGTAAGTCTATGCATACATTTTGTTGTATACCACCTACGGTGGTTGCGGAGGGGTAACAAGTTGCTTTTGCACCTGCGGTGCCCGGGTGGAAGGGAAAAAGTTGTTTTGCATCCTCCTGATGCTGAAAGGAGTATGCAGGGGTTTGCAGGGAATCAATTTATGTCAGCCGCTTGATTGACAGCTGTGCCTTCTCAATGATATTTTTGTTATTTTAACAAAGAGTCGACGTGAAGCAACAGAGAAATATCCTTTGATATTCTATTCAAGAGATACATATTCTTTTTTATGCCCTATTCAAGATAGAACATATTTTTTGATGCTAAGGAACATGTTACAACAAGATATGGCTCTTCTAAGAGTTTAACTTTGCATGTGTTCACAGGAATTATCATTATGTCTGCCGCTTGATTTACAGTGGTGTCAGTTGAATATGTTTAATAGTTTAACAATGTAATTAATGTTTTGTACCTGAGGTGCTCGGGAGGAGAATGAACAAGTTTATTTGATATTTACAGTGCTCCGAGAGAGAGGGAAGAAGCTTGTTTTGATGCTTGGCGCGCTTAACGACACGTTATTTTTACACAATCTGATCATTTAAGTTGAAGTTGTTAGTTACGCATTTATTATTTTCATTCTTCTCACTGTTATGTTTGAGAATGTGATTTTCGTAGTCTCGAATCCCTCCTGATGCTGACTGGAATTTGACTATGCAGGTGGTGACGGAGTAAGCTGAATCGTGTTACTTAGAAAGTATGTCATGACGTGTAAGTTATTAAACTGAAAAAATGTACATTTGTGCTTTGGCCATAACACTGGATGCTACTAAATGTATTATGCATTTCTACGAAGACCGCCGCTTGCTGGAAACTAAAAACTCAATGTTGGAAAATGGTGACTTACCTCCCGCTATTTTTGTAGAGTATCTACCTCAAGCTTAGAGGTAGAATTTAATTCAGACAGTGATGAAGAATATAGTGCTACTAGTGCTGAGGAAACTGATAGTGCTGTGCAGAGCAGTGAAGTTTCATCTAACACTATGTGTTCTAATGAAACTGAAAATTCATTTGGGTGTGTGAATAACTGGGTCAATGTATTTTGAAGCTATCGAAAATTGGAAATATAAAACATTCCTTTATTGTGTGCTGTGTGTTTCTATAATGTATGCAATTTGGTAGAGACGTCGTTGTCTTGCACGAATTGCAGATGAACAAATATCTGTGAGGAAACGTAGACTCATGCTCAAAAAAATTTTCGCATGTCTTTGACAGTTTTTTACAAATAATATTTTTCTCCTTGAATTCTGGCGTTCAATTAATTGTTAAATACGTGAAGTATGTAAAGACGAATATTTCCTGAAATTTCGTCACAAAAGTATTAATAAATAATGAAATAATAACGAAAAAACAGAAACATGAAGAAATGATCGAAAAAATTTAAGTCCAAAAGTGAGAGATTTGGCAACATAGGGAAATTGACGGGGAAATTCAGCAGAAAGAAGGGATATTTCTCTTGCCTCTACGTAACAGTGTATATCTTTAGTGTTACCATCAACTGAGATTACAGACAATGTTCTTTTAAATAAAACATTACACAAACAAAAGTTACAGATACAACATATGCATTGCATTATTATGTAGCATAAGCTTTTATATCCACGAGAAGGTGAGAAGAAAGATACAATATTGATTTGAAATTTCGAAGTGAAGACTGTCATGCAATGCTGTGCTAATAAACGCTGATGAAAGTACGATCCAGCAGCGCCCTCTGTGGCCTAGTGGTTAAGATTGCTGACCGCGAAGCAAAGGGTTGTTAGTTCGAGTCGCCTCTCCGCCCTGAATGTTTTTCTGGAATGTAAAACGGCGTGATTAATTTACTAAAATTATATTATACTTAGTATTAACTAACTGTTGATAGGATGGTTTTTGTTACGTTACAAGTGAGGGAAATATCGTCAGGAAAGCCAGGGGTCTTACGCAGTTAACGGTTACATATGTCAATATTTTTCATTGCAGTGTTTTATCTGTTAGATTTTTTCATTCAACCACACCTAGTGTGAATTTAAATGTTTCCTAAAACAAACGTATGTATATTAACATATATAAATAGTATCTGTATGGTGTACATAAAACAATAGGGATTTCGTGATTTTCTTCCATACGCAAGATGGCGGATGGCCGCACTTAACGATCGAATGGCGGCCATTTTCAGCTTCAAAATTTGGCAGCTTGGGCGTCTCCTTCTAATCTTATTCCTCCAAGGATTCAACTTATACACCTGGTTGAAACATATTTCAAAAATATTTTTTGATTCCTTATTTCGAAAATGGGGACAAAAATGTAACCTTACAAAAACTCTAGTTGTTACTGAACGAAAACTTCCTGAAAATATTACGTTCGCCTCATGTGAGAGTTCAACACATGACTCTCAAAACAAATTAAAGTAACGTATAAAGATATGAAAATGAAAAATCATCACAATGCTTTACGAATGTTGGAGTAGAAGACCTTATATCCCCTTGGTCTTGGGTTCGTTTATATGAATTACTGCACACTGTAAGTATGAGCGTCTCATTTATTGTGACACTGAGCGAGTTATATACAGCATAGAAAAGATGAGCCATTATTGGTACATACTGGAAATTATCAAGGATAATTGACCAATTAATAGAGGACAGATGGGAAATGCAAAGCTTTCTTGGCTTAGGTCCGAAAAATTATAGTAATTCTTTGAAAAATCTACTTATAGGTGAGTTGAAGTTTGTTTACAAATTTCGAGGTACAACTTTGGATTGTCGAGGAAAAAATTATATAACGTGATCACTATTACTATTTAGGTATTATAAAATATGATAGTCGTCGAATCTTTAGTTCCAATAATAACTTGCGCAAACCAGGGTATATTACCGTTTCCAAAGGAGAATGGAAAGCATGTCAAATGGTCAATAATAAACGGAAGAAGCTCAATACTCCAAACCAGAAATATGATTGTGTTATTCCTTATGTATATTGTACTAAATAATGTTTGTGTAATAACAAAATGTACAGTTGTTATTATGCATTATTTGTCTTTATGTATAACTGTTTTATATTAGTTGTCTTCAAACACAATATTTATATCACTTGATTTTTTATTGCAGAACTGTATCATTGGCGTGGAAAAGCATCACTGTTCAAGAGCTTGTACCAACCCGGTAGGTACAATATTTTTGGTATCATTTGGAAATGTTCGAGTCTGTATATATCTTAATTATGCATAATAAAAATTCTTTGTTACTACAAATCGTTTTGTTTTATTCCTATACAAACATCAGTCCCAGTGTATATTCAAATGTAGAAAGAGTGACAATCTTGGTTTCTGCAAGTCCATAGATGCAGCGTATCTTTCACTCAAAACATTAACCGGATTCTATCTCTATATTCCGAGTAAGTTCCATCTTTTATAAGTACTGAGAAATTTAGGCAGCACATCAATAGACTCAGTGCGTTATTCATTAAATTTCTGGTATATTTGTTCTCAGATCAAGGGAGTTGTTATTACGTTCACTATACTAAGAGCAATCATTTCCCGACTTAAGTCTACACACTCATGCTCCGAGCAAAAGGTAATATCGTGTAAGCACTGGTCACAAATTATATTGAAACATGGTGTCCATTCTTCAAGTCTTGTCAGCCCACACTTGAGGGCCACCTCTGCAAAAGTACAGTTACAGCTAGCCATTGTATCCTGGTTTCAAGTTCAGCTGCAACAGACTAAGTGGCACTTCAGGTTTCTCCACAATTTATTGGTTTCGTTAACCAATCAGATTATTTTAATTCAAATGATGTCATACCTATGATGGCAGTGCTTGTGATCTTCTGGGAGGGCGACTTCGTTTAAAGGAGGTATTAAAATATTCGTCTTTCAGCCTACTGGTTATGCAACGCAACAATGTCATGTGTGTATTATAGGTATTATAAAATCAAGTGGGTGGTCAACTCTTGTACAACGACTGCATTTGATAGCTTATCTGACATTATCAACCACCAAATTCGGCTTTGGTTACGTTAATTGAAGTCCAATACTTCTTGAACCGTTCATATCGTATGAGCTATGTAACCTAGCAGTACTGGTAACAGTTTGGACCTGCAGATGTAGTCTAAAGATACTATGTATATATGACTATAACAGACAATAAGAAAACTTTGTGACATTATTTATTCAAGTAATTGAAAGTTGGCAACACTTAACATTTTTACATATGTTGGCATCATTTGTACTCGTTGATGAATTACTGTACTATTCCTAGATGTAATATTTTATTACATTATTTTAAGATGGAAACATTTCCGACTGTAAGATGGGCAACACTGGTTGCTCAGTAATGTAAGCAGTTAAGTGTATTTCAATCGGCCAGGGATGTATGCAATTTTTAACAGACTCTTTTCCCTCCTCTCTCATTCTCTTTCTCTTTTCAAAGCAAACATATGGACCAAGCTCAGGCAAAGCTTGAGCTTCCATTGCGTAGTGACAGTTTCGCAGTGTATGTGTCTATTATCTCAAGGGCCTTAACAACAGCCGACAAATGCGAGAAAACCCTCCATCAGCCGAAAACAAGCCTCACCAATTCAGGTAAAGATAGGAAGCATCGTTTCCAATAAAGACGGAGTCAGATAGGGATGAAAATCATAACTTAAAATTGGGTTAGTAAATAAATTCGATGCATGATGTCTTTGAACAAAAACATGAAGTCTGTAAGAGCTCTATCTGCCTTCTTTCATACAAGTAAATATAGTACATTAATAACGCCAGACCAAGTCGTAGCTAGTTTAATTCATTAATAGAACAAATAAAGGTCTTTCAGTAATGATAGTCGTTCATCGGGTAAGGTAAAAGCAATACTGATTTGTCAATCCAGGTCGTATAAACGAAATCTACACTGTAACTACGGAGTGCAAAACAGTTCAATCGATACAACAAACGTTCCTATAAACCAAATGTTGTCAGTTTTCTCCTTATATTACGAGTAAATATATTTGAACCACGCTTCTTCATTATAAAACAGTCTTTTCTTATTTTCGTTTCATTCAAAGTACTTCAAATATGTGTTTTGCATACTTCAAATATTGTTTGTCTTCTTATCGATACAGTTTTTCTACGGAAACTTGTATACAAAATCACTCCGTACTCAGGAAATTACAATCCAAAGACTAGAATCTACATAAAAATCATGATGAAAGTATTTCAAATGTCAGTTTTTTGCCTGTATATCGTTCTACATGCCTTTCGAAACAGTCTGATGTACGTAAATCAGTGATTTCTCCTTTAAATACACGTTACAATTCTTAAACGACAGTTTTCTACTTATATATTGTCTACCTATGCTTCCAAAAGTCCCTTACTGCTAAAAACGGTAAAAATCTACAGAACTTTAATCTGACAAGTTTGATTTCTCAACTTAAAGTGCAGTTGTGCGAGTCTATTTGCCAAAATAATATCTAAATTCCATTCTGAAAATTTTCTCGACAATATAATCTAATATATGAGTGTCTTACTATCGTAATTTTAATGAAGATACAAGATCTTTGCCTAATATTCGTGCTGAAGACACTTCAAAGGCGTATTCAAATATTTGATATTAACCAAATTTCATTCCAGCTGATCAAATTCAAACAATTATCAAGCTTCGTACCATCACTTTCAGGTCCAAGTACTTCTTTTTGTATTAAATAATCTCCAATAAGGCTTTATTCTTCTATTTTCGACTTTACATGACAACTAGAAAACTATTTCTACAGAAACTGCCTGATACAATCTCTCGTTCCTATTCTATATACCGAATACAGGGCTTGTTAGTGGTAGATTGTGTCCAAATTTGCCCTTTCCATGATAAAATCGTTTAAAAATACAGTTTAAAAACTACTTTCTACTTCAGTTACATGTTAAAATGTAACTTTCGTGTTATCTATAGTTAAATAAGGGCTTCAGAATTGAAAATTGGATGATTAATTGGTTCTTTACCAGTTTCAATCGAGTTCTTTTCTGTTAAAAACAGCTTTCCAGGTTAATCAAACACGTTTGTCCTTTTACGAGATATCATCTCCTTCGTCTACACAAATAGATGATCAAAAGACGTCTTATACACATTTTGCATTTCATCCGAAGGACCACACACTCAATATTAAGGTAACTTCCGCTTGAAAACAGTGTTGGAAATCGTCTCACATAGTTTTGCATGTCATCCGAAGCAATAAACACGAAATAAAAGGGCTTAAAGGGGTTTAAACAAATATCGCATACTTTTGTGCATAATAATCATGTCTCAGAAATGCAAAGTGTCCATGTTTATATTTTCTAACGAGATGGCATCTCCTTCGTGAACACAAACTGGACTTAAGAGAAATGCCGACTCATCAATTACCTATGGCCTACACCGCAGATATTATATTAGGATAGGTTTAGCTTACAGCGGTTCGAGACGCATTCTTCTACATCTACATGTAAATTACACATATTTCATCGTCTCATCCCGTTCGATTACGCAAGTTTCGTCCTGTCACGATATAAAATATCGTTCGAAATGCTATCTGTTATGTATAGATAAATATATTACCATATCTAGAAATAGGTATATACCTATCGGTAGATAAATCAAATCAATAGATAGATATGGTTATATATAAATATATAGTTTACTCTAAGTAGGAAATATACTTGTAATATCTCATTGAAACCTCATTGTTCCCGCTTTCGAATTAATGTTCTCTCCCGTTTGATTATTCAACAAGAATTCATACGGAAAGCATCTATTTCTTACCTCGGCTTGTAAAATATCCCTTCCAAGAACAAGGTTTCCTCATGTTCTGAAAAACACTGCGAAAATGTTAACGTCAAAGAAGGAAAGATGCAGACAACTATCAGGTGCCAAAACATTAAGTGAATGGCTGAGTTTTACGTAGCAGCAATTAAAACGTCTGGTAGCAAACACCACTCTTCCTCAAGATGACAGACTTCCGTCGCGCTCAGACACTCTTTCGTCCCCCTTTGTCGGGTCAAGGAGTTGTTTCACTAGCAGCACAGAGCTTCAAAAAACACGTGTGAGGTTCTTTATTGTGAAAATCTGTCAGAATTACAAGTTCATGGGGGCAGCACTTCCGAAGTCAAATCTGATTACATCTAAGGTAGTAAATTAATTACGTGGTTTAATTAATTGGAGGGCAAAAGAGAGAATAAAACAGATGTCTCTTTTTATTTAAATTTCAAAAGAAAGAAGCGAAAAGTAAGGAAAAGCCTTGTCTATGATATGTTACGTTCATTTAGTTTGTCTCCAAACAATTTATCCATTAAAATCATGATCCAAGCGTTGGTAATGTTTTGTACTATGAGGTGGTGCTTGAGAGACATGGGTTCGACTCGCACTGCGCACCATATTGATTGAAGTATCGCACTTATTTATGGTATATTTTCCTCCAATTCTTTTAGAATAGATTCTATGGCCAGGTAACATCAATATAAATTCCAATGAGTGGTCGCTATAGGCTGATCATAAAGTAATGGACAGTTATCTGAATTATAAAATAATAATATTAAAATACAGGCAATTGCTGGATTAAGTCACAAAATCAATGAAAAGTACATGGTGTGATCAATTAATGTGTATACCAAATGTCGGAAAACTTGCTAACAGTTTGATTAATAATTATTTAAGATATTGATACTATTGACCATTGCATAGAGTATACAGAGTATGGACAAGAATTTGGTAGCATATTCTTTACTGATTACTTATCATAATATTATCGTCGGCCACTGTATAAATCATAATTAATACTATAATTCAAGATAGTTGAAAATCTCATGTAACGTATTCGGTGAGGGTGGACATGAAAGCCGTTGTACAAAACTCAATCAATGCATGAAACATACGTAGCAATTGCACTGATGATTTTCGGGGGATTTGCAGGATTATTGTAAAAATTGGTCCATTATTTTGGGGGTTTACTGTACTTTTTCGATCGATTTCCCGTATTACTCTACTATGGGGGCTTGCGCCCCATTACCTTAAGCAAACTTTCCGGAGGCTGGGCTGCTCCAGCTATTACAACAACAACGACTACTATTACAAACACTACTACTACTAATAATAATAATACTCTTTCTAAATACTATGATAATACCTTAAAACATTAAATCTACATATTATTATTTACAATAATCCAATTTTAAATTTAAATTTAAAGATGTAAATGCCTGCATGAACATTTTGTTTCTCCCTTACGCTGTTTTTCGTGAACCGCAACAGTGAAATCATGTGACTATTCTTATTAGTTTGGTTAAGTATAGAGTTCTTTGTTGGTCGGACAATCATCGTGATGCCATCCCTTTTCCTTTGACAAAACTGCGTAGAACTAGTTAATCTTCTAATTCATTCAACATCAAAAGTGTTGAAAACAAGATTGTTGATAGAGATTTCGTGGTGGGTTGCGCTTACTCACCTTCGGTGACATGATGCTTATGCCAGACACCAATATTTAGGAAACCTTACTCCAAAACGTCCCATCTCAATCTGGTCCTTTTTCTATGCCGGATCCTCCAACTTCTGCGCCCACAATGTATCGCGTGTCCCCCTTTGTTCTCTTGAAAGCTATTAAATCTTTTCCTTCTGGATCATCAGGTGGATTGGTAGGTCTTCGTCCATCGATTCTCAAAGATCTTTTGCTTATTACGGAGGTGGAATTAATGGATCAACTCATCACATCATTGTGTGACTTCATTTTTATCATTTCTTCTGGAGAAGTATTTATTGAAGTGTGGTGGAATTCGTCCCATAGCGATCGGTAATGTGTGGCATCGGTTGACAACACAAATTTTATGTTATAAAATTCCTGATTCCATTACCACATTTCTTTCCCCTCTTCAACAAGGAGTATGTGTTCTTTACGGTGCCAAGACTGCTGTCAACGCCGCTGGCATACACTTTTCATCTCATCCTTTTGGTCTAAAATCTATCGTAAAGAAATATTTCCTCAATGCCTTCAATGAATTAAATCGTGATTCTATGTTGCATATGGCTCAAAAGGATTTTCCTTCGATTTATCACTATATATATGAGCGTTATTCCCAACCCAGTAATCTCTTCCTGTGGGATGAAATTATTTTATCTCAAAGCGGAGTCCAGCAGGATGATCCATTTCGTCTCCATTTTTTGCAATTACTCTACGATCTATCATTAATTCAATAACCACCGAATTGAACTTATGGTATTTGGACGATGACACCATCGCGGGCTATCCTGACCTAGTCATTTCAACTTTATTTAACGTTCGAGGCTCATCATCAGAAATAGGTCTACATATGAATTTTTCAGTGTTAAGTTGGTTAGTAGCAATGGTATTTTTTCTTACACATAATAGAACTATGTTGCATAACAATAAAGGGGGTTCCGACAGAGGGTCAATATAGTTTGGAGTAAGGATTGGTTATGAATGGTGTAGCTGTGGAAGTGTCTTTGGAGCTAAGGTTAGGAGAAGGTTCAGAATGATGTTTTGGTAAATGAAACATAGCATGATAAGAATGATTGTTTGATGAAATATTTAATAGTTCATCTCCTTGCATTATTTTATATATTATATTATTAGATTCTATTGTTTCTAAGGTAGAGCGGCAGAGGTACGATATTTGTGTTATGACGTCCGATGATGAAGTGCTATGGTCTGCATCTGGCACTTCGCGTCCGGGATAAAGATGATGAAGTGTTATGACTTGCAACTGATCCCTTCGCATTAAGGTTTTTTTTGTGTTGATGACACCTGCTCTTTTTTCTTTACATTCATTTGAGTGGGAAAGCTTGGCAGAAGTGAATTTCATGTCTTGACCTGCTCCCTCAAGATTGATGTCTATTTACGAAATGTTATGTTCTGCACGTGGTACCTTCTTCACATTAGGGTGCTGGGGGCTGTGCTCCTTGTGTAGAAAAGCTTGGTAATGTTACTTTCATGTCTTTACTTATTCCCCAATATAACGAACTTTTTCACGTGTCTTAGATTTGAGTTTGATGTCATGGCGGAAGTTGTGAACAGTACTACGGGTCACGATGAGCAATCGTTAATGTCCGGAGTTCCCGCGTTAACGAGGAACCCTTAATGTAGTTATCATTCGAAGTGGGTGGATCAATTATGTATACAGACTGCAATACGTCAATGGGACGTTTCTGATATTCTTATCTGCAGTGGTTGTTTCTATAATAGAAGTGAAGCTTCAGAACATGTTTGTTTAAGATACATGTAAAGATCCATTTCATTGCCGGAAGACAAAAATTTCAATTTTTTAAACGAACGTACTCGTAGAAATTGAACATACAGTTAAAGGGTCGAGGCATTACTTTCAGGGAATAAAGAAACATATTCTGGAAGTTACCATCTGAAACAAAGTTTGAAAAGGGCCTTTGTTATTAGTTGGAAAATCACCTTGTTAATAGACGTCACTCTCTTGGAAAAACCGCTTTGGAGCTCGTAACTAGCTAATCCTCCCTAATGGATTAGAATATGATTGGTGGGCGGTTTTGATTGGTTCCCGTTTTGCCCTTAATACTTACGATTTTTGCTGGACCTTTACCATTCGTTCAGCATCATGGCATCAGAAAATATGTGGTGTGAGTTCAATTTTAGCGATAGTTTTCTTGGAGAATTAGAGGAATCCGAACGCTTAGGAAAATTACTGGCGGAGTTTGAAGGTACCCCTCCAGATAGTTCGTCTTTGGACTCCCGCACTTATAATTTGGAGTCTGTATCACCGAGTTCCAGTTTGAAGGTTCTCTCTGGAACCTCACACAATTCTAGTCTAGAATTTCTTTTATACCCAAGTTTACAAGCTTCCCGAAGTTCCAGTGCGGACTCTTGGATAGCGGACATTAGTCAGTGTTGCAAAAATGTTATAGAGGAAGAATGTGCTCGTGATTCTGTAGGCAAAAGGTATCCGGATCGAATCCTGATTTGTTGTGTGTACTTCTATAATTTTGTTAGTCAAATAGTACACGAGTGTATCAGTTGGAGATTACAGCCCTCTGACCGAGACGAGTATTTAAATCAGTGTGCGTGAAATGTGTTCCTGATTTACTAGAACCTGAAAGAACTGTTTGAGACTTACATGAGTCCAAATTATGAGAACGATACTATCATCATTTTCGAATATGCACTTTTGAAGCGTAAAGTGAACGAACTGAAAGATGAACTGATTGCTAAAGACTGTGAAGCTAATTTTCTAGTAAGTGAAAATGCCTTACTGTACGTTTTGCAGTAGAAAATTTGTTATGGACTTGTGTGTATTAACATCAGTTAGAACTTATTTAAACGAAAATCCAATTTTGTGTAGTGGATGTAACTTAAATATTACTTATGAATATACTTACGTTTAGAACACTGGCTCAGTGATATTAAATATTTAGTAGATCATGTGAACAATCCCAAGATATTTAGTGATTATTATGATGTTTACAAGAGAGAAGGACATGTAAGTATTTCCATGAATTCATTTTTTAAGAAATGCAGAATGTTAGTACGTGATACTGAATTTATTGTACAATTAATTCTAAGTATTATATAGAGTGCGGCAAAAGTAACGTTCTTTGTGCCGGCCAGTGCTGCGCAAAGTATATGCAAAATTTTATTGATTATATTTTCATCCTCTATTAATAATAAAATTATTCTATCGTTGTAATTACTATTCCCAATATTTTTTAGATTTCTTGAGACAAAATACAACTTTGTCTAACAAAGGAACAGCAAGCACAAGTGGTTCAACTGTATTATGGAAAGAGACGCAATGGAATTCTAACCACTCAGTTTTTAGTAATAGAATATGGTATTCATCAGGTGCAGAACCGTAAAATAACAAGTCCTTCCTGAACATTTTTGAGTACTGAAATCGTGGATAATTCAAGAACACGACAGCAGTTTTGTACAAGTGCTAAAAGGTACACCAGTTGCGGGAATTATAGCACTGCAAACAACAAAATCATCTAGGAGTCTATCCCTAGAAATGAGTATAAACGCCAGAAGTGTTGTTAAGTTGACGAAACGGTTGAACATAAGGCCTTACATACCACGTGCGTTAGAGTCCTTGCAGGAGGGGAATATTTATATGACGGTAGAATTCTGTGAATTTTTCAAAACAAAAAATAAGAAAGGAATTAAAATTCCCCCCAAAAACTGATGGTGTTATGAAGCTACATGTAAACTCAATTGATGTATCAATTGTCACAATGATGTGTATTGGAATGATAGTAAATTAGTAAACTCATGTTACCTTAGAGAAAGATATGAATCTACCACTGTAACTATTTGGGAAGTAATTTGATAAAACAGTTTAACCGCTGAGAATTGTTTTTGTTAGACAATGCTCCATTTTACCTCACGGAATCTGTAAAAATAATGTAAGGATTAATAATTGCTACGATACAATAATTACATTACGCATAAGGTATGAAAAAATATGAATAAGTATTGTATACTCTTTTCATGACACTGATCGGCAAAAAGACTGTTTGCCACACCTGCCGCACCCTGTAGAACAACAGTTTTATCCAATTTGTTCACGGCAGTACATTTTTTATGTACAAGGTTTCACAATTTTATCTCATGAGTTTATTGTACGTAAATTCTCTCTCGTTGCGTGTGATGCAAATTTAATGTTTCACTATATGATTAAACTTCCCTATGAAATCAGTCAATTAACACCAGGTTTACAAAAGCAAGCTAAAAGACTAACTCAAAACGTTCATGGTTTAAGTTGGGACAGTACCAATAATTATACCTTAACACATTCGTACATTGATGTTTCAATTGTGTAAAATTGATGCTATGTTCTTCTGTAAATGTAGTGAAAAAGTAAATGTATAAGAAAACTGTTACAAATAAAACATGCGAAAGATGTTAATTATGAAGATTGTCCTTACTCCGCAAGTTTTTATGTTGAATTTTTATGTAAATGAAAAATTCTGTACATAACATATTCAAATGGAATTGAGTGCATGTGCTATGCATAACTACCTTCAACTACAATTTTGGTTAAAATTACAAAGGACCAAATGTGTAGATGGTATTTTTCCATCGCATTCTAGTCAACCTTGTATTACTTATAACCAATGAACTGATATATATTCAAAATACTTTGTTTGTTTCATTTAAGGTATGAAATAAAAAAGAAACATGTGTTTTTAGTGATACTAAAAATTTTATTTACATTTTTATACAAGTATTTAAACAATTTGATCATTTTTGTTCAGATGAATAACATCAAAAGTTGTTACGGGTCCTTCGCGTTAATGGTATGGCCCTACTAAAATCAATGTTGCTGCAGCGCTGTGAAACTAGTTTGCAGAGAAGAACTTTAACACTTTGAGCATATTTGTAACATCTCAGGGGTTACGGGTTCTAACTCGACTTCGGTTTGAAGAAACAGTAATTATAATAGTCAGTCTTAATGCCCCAAGTCTACCTATAGTGAAACTACACCGACCCAAACCTAGAATATAGAGCAAATTAACAATCAATGCTTCGGAGCTTTGCAGCTGCCAGAAGATTTAATATCAATTCTGCAAAGATTACTGAATATGAAGCAAATGCAAATTAAAACATTATTTATTAAAGAGAATTGTCTATACATAAGGCAGCTCTTACTACAATGTTTTTTTGCTAGCCAGGCTACCACCCCCAGAGAGCTAAACCCTCTATTTGGGAAGGGATGGCTAAAGAAATGTGGATCTTGGGAAAGAGGTGGGTGGGCAAAGAGATTTTATTTTGGATCTTTTAATCTTTATTTATTCTTTTTCAACAAGGTCATTATGAGTTTTCTCATAATCATGCTTTAAGGATTACACAAAAGCAGTTTGTATAATGCTGAATGATTAAATGGGCATGAGGTGCATTAGACAAGACAACACTTTGGCACAAATAAGACGAATGAGTGATTATCTTCTGATCTAGGGCTACTCTAGATCGTGATGGAGACAGATGGGCCCGTTGTGTTCAAGATGGTTACTGTGCAGAATATGTAGGTGCTAAATAATGAGGGATGATCAGTGTGGTGTATGCAGAGATGAATGGTATGTCAGGGTGATTTGGAGGCATGGTGTAGTGGTATAGTGTAAAGAGAAGTGATAATGGTGTATGTCTGTGAGTAGAGGGTTGGTTTTGCTGTTCGTGAGAGATGATGATATTATGGAAGAGCAGATGGTTAGTTTCGAAACGTTTTGTAACATATTTTCTGCGTAGTTTCTCTAGGTGATATAGTAAGTGTGGAAAGGTTAGTCTGTCATATAGGTCGTGGGTTGGGCTGGGAAGTTTTATTCGATACGCAATACGGAGGGCATGTCTTTCAAGTATTTGGAGTTTTTTGTAGAATGTATGGTCAGCGACAATCCAGGCCGCTCTAGGCAAGACGGTTGAAATGTAGGCAAGACGGTTCGTAATGAAATTGAAGATGAAGCGAATGTATGTTATAGGTAGTTGGGAGGATCGGAGTTTGTGGATAAGTGCTGTGTGCCAATTTTTTTCTAAATCGAACAGGACGAGACAGGATGGTTGGGAGATATTGAAGTGGTTTGTAATTGTATTGACGAGGCGGAAGAGTTGCTCAATGATGGAGAAGTTGGGACGGAAGCCGGCTTGGTAGAGTGGTATGAGATTGTGGGGGTCTAGATGGAGATGTAATCGTTGGATGAGGATTTTTTAAAAAGTTTTACTGAGTGCAGAGGTAAATTGGATTGGTCGATAAGAAGAGATTGAGTGAGCAGGTTTTTGTGGTTTAAGAAACATTAGGGTTTTAGAGGTCTTCCACTATAGTGGGAAAATGCCGGGACGCAAGATGAAGGTGTAAAGTATTGCAAGGAGTTGGATGAGAGAGAAGGGAGCTTCTTTAAGGTGTCTATAGGTTATGGTGTCAATGCCTGGTGCAGATTGGCGTTTACGTGCTAATGTTTGGGTAATTTCTTCAGGAGTGATGGGTTCAGTAAGTGGGTGTTCCGGGAGAGTATGGTTAATGTTTGCTTGTAGATGGGGAGATGAGATATCTAATCGTTCCGCGGGATGACGTACGAAAGTGTTGAAAGGAGGCGAAGGGTTGAATATTTCTTGAAGGTAGTCTGCAAATGTATTATCTTTCTCATCATCAGTGTGTAATGCCTGGTTGTTTTGTATGAGGGAGTATGAAGTTCTGGTGTATTTACCGGTAAGTGCATTGAATTTTTTCCAATATTTTATCGGGTGAGATGTGTCTGCAAGATTATTACATGTTTTAACCCACTGCCGCAGTTTATATGCTTTAAGGTAATTATGAACAGTTCTCTGTAATTGGCGATGTAATCGAAGTTATTCTGGACTTCCGGTTCTCTGGTAGTAACGATAGAGATGTCTGGATCGTTGTATAAGTGATAGATATTGTGGAGGAAGTTTGGGTCTGTAGGGATGTTGGGTGGTTTGTGGGATGAATTTTTCGGATGCAGAATGAAGAGCTTAGGTAATGGTGTCAATGTGATTATAAAAGTCAGTTTCAGTAGTGAGTGAGATATTCGGGTTCAAGCGGGTATTGATATGATCTCTGTATCCGATAAAGTCTGTTTTGTCGAAACGTAGTGTTTTTCTCAGTGGTATGTTTTTTTGTGTGAAAGGTTGAGTTTGGCAGCTTAAAGTGAGTTTTATGGGGGCGTGATCGCTTCCTATTAGGTCTAATACATCGAAGTTACAACGTTGTATTAGGTTGGTAGAGGTTATTGCAATATCCGGTGTGGTATCCGAAATTGGTCTGGTGTATTTCGGCAGTTGATGTACAGTTCCTGTGGTTTGAAATTCAATGAATTGTTGAAAAGCTTTTTTTTTCTCTGTCTGGGCGACTATGTATGTTAATATCGGCCATGATAATATATGTACGAAAGTTATTTGAGATATGTGCAAAGAACGGATACTGTATGGGATGCCCCGGACGGATGTAGATGGTTGCAAGGGTGATGTAATTATTTTTATAGTATAGAGTTGTAATTATGTGTTCTGGTAGATTGGGTATTTGAGTCGTGTGTAAACGATAAGGTATGGAAGGTGAAAAAACTATAGCAGTGCCACCGTTTGCTCTGAGTGCCGGGAGTGTACTGTCGTTTCGAAGGAATGAGTAGCGTGGTATTTTACAGATGCTGGTAAGTTTGAGATAGGTTTCGTTTAAGAGGAAAGCATTGATCTTTTCTTCTAGAAGCAGCTGTTCAAAAAGAGGTTTGCGAGTTGGAAGTGAATGTATATTTAAGAATAGAAATATCAAAGCCATGACTGTATGTGCGAAGAGTTTGGAGTTGAATTTAGTCTTCTGTTGCAAGTGTAGTAGCATGAAAGTGTGCATAAGGACCGGAATATGTTGCATTGATGTTCACCTGAAGAGTGGTTTTTGCTGCGTGCTGTATTTGGTGCAAGATGAATGGTCGTTGAAATGGATGTATATTCTGAAGCACTACGGTAAGGAAAGCAAGAAGTTGATCAATTTAGATTGGTTGAAAAACGGATGGAGTGCTTGTGTCTTGGTGATTTATTTCTGGAGTGCGTACAGGAACTATGAGTTCTGGCTTTCATGGTTCCGTTGCTGGTCTCCCTTTACATTTGTAATGAAATGTTGGGTGATTGTCTCCGCATTTAGTGCATTTCGGTGGTTGTTGAGCGTTATTACAAGATTTAGTGTTATGTGGTCCTGAGCAAAATCCGCATTTGTCTTCGTTTGGACACTTTGATGTTGGATGCACGTTGTACTGCTGACATTTTTCACATCTCATTGGGAGCGGTGGTGGTGTATGTGAAGACTCTACTCTGTACCTGCGTTTGTACACATATGCACCGTTAGTGAGAAGATCGTCAATGGTTTCCTGACTATTGGTGAGTACTCGTACCATGTATGTTGGTTCTCCGGTTCGTGATTTGATACGTATGCATCTGAGAATAGTTTGTTCCTCCAGTTTTAGTTCGTCTTCTGTTTCGTTGTCCGGAATGGATGGTTCTAAGCCTCGTATTACAACAGATAATGTGGGTGATTTGCGAGGTGGTGGTGGTTGCCGTGGTGGTTTATCTTCCAGTCTGGTCATCTTTGCGGATTTTCCGAAGATCTCATAGCTATGTTTGTTTCGACTGGATGAAGCGAAATTTGGGTCTGGTGACTGAATAATAACACCATTTCTGGTTGGGATGATCCTACTGATTTGATCGCGTGAGACGTATTTGTAAAATGGGAGAAGTAGTAGTTTACTATTCTGATATTTCTGATCAAAGTTGGTGAGCAAGAATGAGTGTTTTCTGGTATCACACGTTTCAGATTTAAGTTCCCCTGTGCTGAGCGACCAAACACTGAACTAAACACTAAACACACACACACAACCTAGCTCATACGTGACACTTATTCTCTCTCACGCAGTGTTGAAAACTCAGTATTTTTTTGCAGAGTAACTTTGTTTAAATAGTCCTGAATTCAAGTTAGCGTCGGAATATACAGTAGTCATTTACTACACGATAACTGTTTGAAAAAAAATCCTGCTACATACTATAAAAGTCAGAGGCAAAGATATTAATTGTTCATTGGTATCTGGTTCAGTGTTTAATCTTTCTCTCTCCCTCTCTCTCCGTCGATATTGGTGTATGCAGCAACAGTTGCTAGTTGCTACTACCCCCTCCCGCTTTCTGTCTCTTTCTTTCTTTCTTTCTTTCTTTCTTTCTTTCTTTCTTTCTTTCTTTCTTTTTTTCTTTCCTTCTCTATCCCGCTCTGCATCTCTATCTCTATCTCTCTCTCTCTCTCTCTCTCACACACACACACACTCAAAATCGGGAAGTTCCCGTTCTGTTCTACGTATGCCTGAAGTCTACGCAAAATAGTTCCATCTTCCGAGGCCCTACGTGCTGAGAGAGATGAAATAATCTTAGGTCAATGCGATCGGTGATCTCTGGCGTCGTGTTACGTGTGTTTGCGTTCATAAAATGGAGACATCGAAAGAAAGCTCCTCGTAGAGTAAGAGAGTAAAGGGATACATATAATAGAAGGGTCTCTAATAACTTTCTTCTGAGGACTGGATGAATGTTAATATCTCAATAGAAAGGCTTCGTGATGCAGATAGTCGACTTTGTATAAGACATTAGGCCAACAGTAAGACTAAGCGGCCGTAGCTTAGATAATAGAGTGTTGACTTCGTATTCAAGACATCTTCTGTTATACAGGGTGGTAAGGTTACGGACCGACAAACTTCGGGAGGTGATAGTACAGTCAAAAATAAAGAAAAAAGTCCCAGACAACGGGAGGGAAATTCCGAGGCGTTACGGAGCTACAGCGTGCCGAAAGCGTGGGAAAATGAACTTCAGAGAGGATTATTGCGAAGACGAAAAATCGGAGAGTAGGCGGTTGAGAGTAAATTAGAGGAAGTCGCACCCGGGCTATCCAAAAATGCATATTGGAAAATTCTACAAGCAGGGCGCAAGGGATTCCCCAAAGGAAGTAGGGGATTCCCAGAAAGTTTTCCAAGTAAAGATGGGTCGAAAGGCCCACAAATGAGATGAGTTGCCAACAGGTAACAATAATTCATTGCCGGCACATCGATATCTCAACGAGAATTAATGTTATGACCATTTTTATAAAATAATGCGTGGTTGCATATCAGACAGGGGTGATAATTAAAGACAGTCAACGAGCGTTTGGCTTATTTA
>JAGDQP010000168.1:145648-199297 GCA_022664845.1 Lepisma saccharinum
CTGATTTGGAACTCGACTGTGGGACAATGTATGTTTTGCGTGCTAGTTTGTACGAACGCTGTATTGTGTATTCTCCCGTGTATGAGTATTGACGCTCTTTAGCCTGTGTCACGTAGCAATGGTATTTTTGTCAAGGGGGCAGATTCGAATGTGATTGCGACTCTGTCCGTTGCACGAGTGTGAACGGAAAGGGTCAGATTATAGTTGAAAATACAGAATTTGTCATAAGGACGTTATTTGTATGTGATGGAGTGTCAATGCCAAATCATCGTCTCGTCACCTAGCAATTAATTAAAGACTGTGGTCGCTACCCTCCTCTCCGCTCTTCTCCCGTGATTATGCATTAGATTGATTCATGTATCGTAGTTTATGTGCTAGAATTGCCTATAACCATCCACATTTCTGTGTAGGTCCTGAAATCCGCTCCAACGCGAAGCAGACAAAATACTATTCACTCCTGGGGTCTCGTGCTTGATTGAATTGTTATACGAGTTATAAACGAGCTGGTGCGCATCTAAGGACGAAACCTACAATATGTTTTCAAGTTGGCTCCGAACGACTGCTTTCAGGAGACTCGGACGGAAGTTGAACTCGTGACCGGGACACGAAGCACGCACACTAACGTCTCGGTCAGTCCGAGTCATTGTGATCGTTAATGTATTCCAACACCCCTAACTTATCTTTTTATGATATTGCCAAGTGTATCTTCGAACAACATACTGAGCTACACATTGCTACATACACTCACTACATTCTCCCATTGCTTCGGACGGGAATGGCCACAACTCCAGTTACAAAGTTACTTCTGGACGTTTACGACGCAGCTAGAATTCGTCATGCCCGTTAACGCATTTTTCTTGTGTAAAATATACAGATTGAACTATTTAAGCTTGTAACATCGTATGGAAAACTTTCTACTTTTTGCCTGATGTCTAGTACACACGCGTGTTTATTTTCTCTCTTCCATGTCTTCCTTCTTTGGCTACTGTATTAGATTGCGTTCTTTCCACTAACAAGTCGAACGTGACTCTGCATTAACGAATACCCTCCGTCTATCCTTTGCATGCTGTTACGCTTTAATCATACACCTGGTTCTTTTCCAGGCGGGCTTCAATGCAAGACTGCTGTGACATCACGGACGCCTGATAGCACTGACCACTCGACCAACGAGGACATCTTTTTTTACTACACTGCATCTGTTGAGATGCGTACTCACCACCATCCGACTAGATACTTCTAGTTTCTCTCACTGCTAATAAATAAGCCAAACGCTCGTTGACTGTCTTTAATTATCACCCCTGTCTGATATGCAACCACGCATTATTTTATAAAAATGGTCATAACATTAATTCTCGTTGAGATATCGATGTGCCGGCAATGAATTATTGTTACCTGTTGGCAACTCATCTCATTTGTGGGCCTTTCGACCCATCTTTACTTGGAAAACTTTCTGGGAATCCCCTACTTCCTTTGAGGAATCCCTTGCGCCCTGCTTGTAGAATTTTCCAATATGCATTTTTGGATAGCCCAGGTGCGACTTCCTCTAATTTACTCTCAACCGCCTACTCTCCGATTTTTCGTCTTCGCAATAATCCTCTCTGAAGTTCATTTTCCCACGCTTTCGGCACGCTGTAGCTCCGTAACGCCTCGGAATTTCCCTCCCGTTGTCTGGGACTTTTTTCTTTATTTTTGACTGTACTATCACCTCCCGAAGTTTGTCGGTCCGTAACCTTACCACCCTGTATACCAGCAGCAGACCATCCTGACTGAGGTTTTCGTCAATCACACCAGTGCCGGATCTAAGGGGGGAGGGAAGGGGGCAAGCACGCCAAGTGGCACGCTTAGGGGAGGCAAACAGTTAACAATAAAAAATCAAAACTTTTTAAAAAGGAAGTAAAATTGCCTATTGAATTGAAATTGAACTAAAAGTGTTCAAAATTTCAATACCGGCGCTCTAAGACATTTTTCCATGTTATTCCACACAACCAACTTTCATCTTTAAAATTCAAAACCGCGATTCAAGTCAGATAGGCAGGTCTTCTGTCTTACTGGAGTTAGTAATAGCGAAGCCATGACAGGCTTCAGAGAAGATAACAAAAGTACACTACGTGATGCGAGATAATGTTGTGGCCGTCGCGTCGGCCGGTCGTGTTGATTGATTAAGAAAAACAATGGAAAGGTCGGCAAAAGAGAAGTTGAAGGGGCGGCAAAATTTAACTTTGTCCCCCATAGGAAAATTTATAGATCCAGTGCTGAATCACACCATGCAAATTCCGGGATGGTACATTTAAGTCCTGAACGGTTCCATCTCGAATCCCGGCCCGAGCCATAGATGCCTATATGCCATTAATTTAAAGTGCATTTGAATTTTATTTATGGTTTTTAGGCATCTGAAGTTCAGGTCGGGCTAGCGGAGGGGAAAGGATTCGGGAAAATATCGACCAGGACATATGTTGAAGATGCCATCCCGGCATTTGCCTGATGTGACAGAAAAAAACTCAGTCAGGATGGTCGGGACCGAACACACGACCTCCCGATTGCTACACCAACGCTCTACCACTGAGCTACGGTGGCTCAGTATAAATAAATGAAACAGGACAGTAAGAGTGTGGTTATTAGTTACTCCGTATAGTTGTGTAATTGCAAAAAAGTAAAACAAAAAGGAAATAAATTCACATAGTAAAGTATGTACATATAATCAATTCACACATTATTATTGAATATCGTATCAAACCCGGCGTGAGCCAAGTGTACCAAAAGGTCATAAATAAATTTTAATTTGTATTAAAACGTGGAGTTCCGGGATAAAAGGCTTCGGGGTTCGGAGTCCGTCATTCGACGGCCCTGCTATAAATAATGTATAAAATTTCTGGTAAGTAAAAAAATAAATAGAAATCATTCTTTCCTCTACAAAAGGCGATGTTAAGAACCTTAGGAAAAGTATGACAACGGTGACGAATATACAACATGACTTCAAAAAGGCAGCAGAAAGTTTCAACTACATGCCAAATCCGGAACACAAGCAGAAATAGTGGTGTGGGGATAATAATCGCAGGCGAGTATTTAGTGTAGTAATTCTATAGAAACTCATATTTTCTCTATATCCCTTTCTAAGTTTACGCACTTTGGAAATATTTCATTGCCAAGCATCTCATGCTCAAAACGGGACAGAGTAAGGGAGAAGATGTTGAAAGGTAGTCGGCCATTGCCTAGTTTGTACGTACCATCCCGGTATCTGCCTGGTGTGACTGAGGAGAAACCCTGGAAAAGCTGTCAAGATTGTTGACGGCCCCTGGATAGTTCCCAGGACCAGTGTTCCATTTGTCGGACCAGGGGGGGGGGTGCCAGCGATTTTCCCTGGTTCGTGAGGATATAATCTCCGGTTGTTGATTCTTAATATCATTTCAACCCGGGATAAAATCTATTTCTACCCAAAAATGCAGTATGTTGAAACGTACAATCACCCACTAGTTTTAGGACATCCCCCCCTTCGTGATTTCAAACAAATAGAACACTGCCCAGGACCTTCCGATTACTAAGCGAACTCTCTACTAATTGAGCTATGGCCGGTCGGTGTAGGTTATTTTGGATATTGTACGTTGCAACACTGTCGTCTCTCACACAGTCGGCGACTGAGTCACTGTTGACTACATCAGCGCCACCACGTAAACAGCGGCATTCCCGTGTGGAACGGATAGTAGTTGAACCTGCTAATGTTGTAGAGTCTTCCGTGTTGTGTATTTCCATTTGATGTTCGGAGTCGGAGTCACTGATGGTGTGGGTTCTTTTTGATGTTGGTGATGAAGAACGTCCTGATATTACTGCAGTTGGTGAGCGAGATCGAGAGCATGTAGTTGTTTTCTCTGTCCTACGTTGATGCCGTGAAGAGACCAAAGTCGAGTATGGTGGTAGTCCAGGAACTTGTGCTGGAAGTTGGTGAAGTCCTACTTGCTGCTTTTCAGTCATATTGTTTGTGCTGGACATGTAGATATACAAAATGAATGTTGTAATGAGTGTCTGTCCAATTACTGTTATTAGGAGGGTCCCCGTTTGGAAAGGGGGGCAAGAACCTGATGAGGTAGGAGTGAACCGATGATGAGAGGTAATTACAACAGATGATAAACTGTGGATGATCAGTCAAAGTGCAATGACTGCTATTGCTCAGGCCAACTACACCCTCCAACACTGAAAAAATGCTGTCGATCCTATATCGGTGGTACACTTACTAGTTTTGCCTGTGTGTATGCAACACTGGGTCCTCGGTAGTAAGCTAACCATCCAACGATAGGCTAGGTAAAGTTATGAGTACAAAAACCCAACATGGCTTCTTAAGTTCATATGCAATACTTGTAATAGTGACAAGCTTATTTCTGTTTATAATAAACCATTTGTATTAGTAGGTAACTGTATAAAACAATAAACGTTAATTTGTTATACTTCTGTGCCGATAATTAAATATAAAACTGTGAACAATAATTTGCCAATTCATTAGTTCAAACCTAAAGCTCCACCTCTCGAAGTGGTGACATCTAATGGTGAAATCTTGAATTTCTAAAAATCTGTATATAGAAAAAATGCAACGGAAAATAACTTTCAACACTTAAAACAATAAATAACTAAGATTAATAACATGCAAATTAAATACTTTAATTAGATATTTAAATCTGATTGAACATAACTTAATTGATGTCAACGCAATATACACATTGGCAATTCCATAACAAAGTAGACAATATTTTTACCTCCTACACTATAGTATATGAACACGATACAGAATGAAGCACGGTACATAGAGTGATTATGTTGAAATAAAATATTATTGAGTCGATTCAAGTTACAATAACGATTTAAAAATGTACTATTGGTTTGAGAGGACTTTTTCCAAAACTGTCGAAATATACGTCATGCCCGACTATCTTTATGCAAATTTCTGTCCAGTGATTTCTTCCAGATGAAGAAGAATTAAATTTACAATCACAGGAGCAGGAAGTTGTACGCGTACAGGTAATGTATTTATTGCGTATACTCCAGTTAGAAGAGTACTACTAAGACAGTCTTTAAGAAGAACTTCCAATATTTTTTGAAGAACTTCATCACTCAAAATTGAAATCACTAGTTGGAGTACGTTTCTATATTGTTCTATTTTCAGGTAACGTATATAAATTTAAATCTTAAAATTTCAAGCGGCTCCGATAAGACTAAGCACTTTTCAATGTACATTGAAAACTTGCAGACTGATGTAGATTATGACCACAACTTTTTACAGGGAACACGAATGCAGCATATTTAGGACACATAGACTATTCAGAATTAATTACACTTCTTTCTAGTAAGTACTGAAACAAATGTTGACGTGATTTCCCGTGACACTGTGTGCATGGTGAGGATGCTTTTAAGTAATTTATATTTGACATCACCGTTAATCCACTCTAATCAAAATACATGTCGACTTAAATAATCATTAATATATCTGACACCACTTGTTATTTGTTAAATGAGGAAGGGTGGTTTAAATATACAAGATTGAAAATTATCACAATGTATAGCCAACTCTTTTATAATAAAACACATTTTTAAAGAAAAATATTCTTCATTATCGAATGGAAAAAAGTGAACTATCGCTCTTATGATACTTGATGAACTAAATTAAAACTTACATGGTACTATCAATATGTATATACTATATTTGAAGGGTGTGAGGCAAAAACATGGTAACCCACAAATGTTTATTTTTTGAGTTATTCAGCACCTGATGGAAAGGAATCATACCGCGTCGTTCAATGTTGTCCGACTTCAAATTGTACTCCAGAGATGGCAGCAATATTTACTTATGGTAAGCCTATTGTAACATTTTGGGATTCATAAGATGGTAACCAACAATTAAGATGGTATACTAGCTTGCCACTAAAAAGGAAAAGAATTTGTAAATTAAACATTTCTTACAGCGAGTTCAGTGAAAATATTTATTCTTGAGTGACTTAGGTAGCGAATATTAAGGTATAAATAATAAAACATGGTAACCCACACAGCAGCACGAAAAATAGAGATTCGTTGTTTTGATTTGGTACAATTATTTTAAGCCTTTATGTATAGCTTTACGTGAAAAATCAGCTTTCAGCCAATGAAAATGACTTGTGAAGCAGTAAAAATCGAATTTCTGAAAAGTTTAACATTGTGGGTTACCATGTTCTTGCCTCACACCCTTCATTTATCCATTTGAATGAGTGAATCAAACTGAACAAGTCTATTCTATACAAGTAATAGAATGTGGATGATTTTCAGTGAACCCTATTTCGAGGTTGAAAGGAGAACATTTTACTACATCCCAGGTAGAAAAATCTAGTGTATTTGTATAAGAAAGGATAAAAGCTTAAAGAGTATACCCACGTGCATAATCATAACGAGTGATGATATGACTTGAATTTTTATGAAGAATTTCAGTGCCGGAGAACAGGGTGCGAACACTCCGAACATTTAAATTATTTGCAAACTTATGGGTCAACGGAGTTGGAGGGAAAATTTTTGATTCAAATTCTACCTGCTAATTGTCGAAATTAAAGGTCTAAAAGTTGAAATAATTTTGAAGATATTTACCACTGAAAGCAGTATTTGTAACAAAACCAATAGCGAGAAATTTTGGAACATTGCCACAGAAATATTATTTTATTTATTTGATGATAAACTTGCAGGAATGGTATGTACTGGTGTTTCAACACTAGTTCAGGGTAATTTAGCAGTATCATTAAGCGTATAACTGTTTAGTTAAAGAGCTAAATCAGCTGAAATTTATGTACGTGGAAAACATAATATGACTTCTTCCAGTGAAATTTTAAACGTAGAATGTTCTGCTGCCATTAAAGAAAACGAATCTTTACTACGATTTAATTTTACACCAATATTAACTTTATTAGGAAGAATACGGTCTAAACCAGTAATATCTGAATGAATTCGACCATACATATCGAACGCTGCACTACCAGTAACAAAAGGCTTAAATCTACATGAAATGTACCGTAATAATTATTTTCCACTTCACATAGTGAGGACTATCCGAATGATTTGACTTTATCATATTGATATACGTGAATAGTGGTTTTACGTAGAAATTCTCTTACTTTCGATTGATCATTAACAATACCAAGTCAGATATTGATTTATAACGGAATGTTATGTTCAACAATGGCTTTTGAATACTCATTTTTTTCCGCCGGAAGAAAATGATGAATATGTAGTGTCTTTCCATTAGAATCTTTACTGTATGCCAATTTGATTTGTAAACATGGTGTCATTCTGACCTATTCCTTTTTACGCTGACATTTATATCTTAGAAAGAAATGATTTCTCCTAGCATAATATCGAAAGTGAAAAGCAGTATCACTCTCAACCACCCTTTACCTACGATCAACCTAAGGATCCATTTGAGCAAGTTCTGTCCAATTAATATCATTTTAATAATTGCTATTTCTTGAACTAGCTTTGAAATTTGTTGAATTTGTTCACCTTCTCGTTGCTGTCTAAAGCAATTCCTAATATTAGTAATTGAATCATAATAGCTTGCTATCAACATTCCATATGTTAGCTTTTTTCTTTCCTTTAATGAAATTAATAATTTCTTCACATCGTGAACGTTGAAAAAACTCCAAATAACTGTAAATGCACTGAATCTAACTACCCAATCTTCCGTCAAGTGTAGTGATTGAGAAAGTTTTGTTGTAGATGAAGAACGTCTATTGTCAAAGATCTATGGCATTCGAAGCTTATGTAACATAAAATTCGATTGCTTGTTCAATAGACATCTCAATTATGACTTATCAGATTTTTGTCGAACCTACCTATTCATAATTGATGGATACCCGAACCATTTATAATGCAACCATCCCTTTCTTCCTTTTAATAGTTTTTCGAACATATATATTTTTGTTTTCCTACAAATATTTTCTGTAGTTCCCGATTGTAAAACGTACCAAGATAAAAATCATCATTCCAATCTCTGATTTTATAGCTCATTACTTTTCAAAATCCTATCCAAAAGAACTATTTCTTGCCACCTTTTCGGTATATATCCCTTTTCCAATTTTTGTTTGTATTTAATTACACGAACATGATCTCCCCACGACATTTACATTTTCCTTTAAGACCGCTTTTAAGACCATATAACGTTTCCCAAAATTGATTTATATTGGAATCATGTACGTCCGTAGGAGCGATTTTAATCGAACAGTGCAGATTATGATTTTAACTATGGGCAAAGCCTTGTAAAATATCAATAAATCATTTTCTGCTGTAAAGTATTTATAAATCCTTTCTTTAATGGTTCGAATAAAACGTTCAACTGATGCTGCTTTCATTTGTGAATGTACACTGTAATGATTAACGTGGTATCGTTAAAAAATGTTTTACATGTGAATGGTAAAATTCACTTCCTAAAGCGGTTGGCAATGAATTAAGGGAAATTTTATCTCTTTTAATATTGATTAGATTGCTATTTCCATATACAAGTCGCATATCGATTGAAACATGAATAGAGCCGGCCGGGTGGACGAGCGCTCTGCGGCGGTAAGCCATCGGCTCGAGGGTCCTGGGTTCGAGTAGCGACAGGGACACGGGTGTGGATTTTAACACATAAAAGCTAAAGGCGAATTGTGGCGGGCCGAAGTCCAAAGTTACTAGACTGGCCCATATAAAAAAAATGAAAAAAAATGAAGAAACATGAATAGAACAAAATATACCTATATCCATCATTATATTTTGCAACATTTTGCATCTCCTAAATCCATATGAAATAATTCATTCAGTACATTGACATAACATAGTTTCCGAGGAAAGTATTCTGCGCGTGAGCATTTTAAGTTTATATATATATATATATAATACGGAGCCATATTCAATCCACTACTGGATGAGGCCTCTTCCGAAGGGAGGAGGTGGTCCACTGCACCCACGCTGACCAGATATGTTGGGAGACGAGAGCCGAAACTCTCAACTGTGATCGCTACCACTTTATTCAGGTAGTTCCTCAATTGGCCTTACGACGCTTTGTGGACGCCGCACAGGCAATACCATCTGGAGTACTGCAACGGTCAACCGTCCAAGCACTGACCAGAGCCAGTGCTGCTTCACTTCGGTGATCTTACGGGAACCGGTAGATCAGCTCTGCTAGGGCGTTGCCCATATATATATATATATATATATATATTGTGAAACTAACTATTTCCGTATTTTCTTCTAAGATAAAACCTGTTCATCTTTTTTAATTTTGAAATACTGACTAGAGAACCTGGATAAGCGCAATAGGATTTTCTTAAAGACATTAGAACTTGTATTCTTTATAATTGTTCAGTATATTGTTAAGAATACGTTTTCACAATTCGTTTCTAAGATTGTATTTGTTTAATCACTCTTCAAATTAAATAATTTTTGAGGGATAATAATTTCTTGGAGAAAGGGTTAAAATTCTCTAACCCTGCGGATTTATAGTGTTCGTCCTCTAATCACATCATTTACAAGATCAATATTATTTAAACCTTTAAGTATTTTTGAGCAATGGATACGACTCAAGTTGAATCCCAACTGATATGATTAATTGCTTCCATCATATTTAATAATACTCTTTGCTTTCCTAGTAAGTGGTTTTGGAACTTTACTCAGTATATGATATATTATTGGTAAGCGATGTGATGCTTCAGAATCTATCAGGGCTAATGCATGGGCTTTTGGGACAGAAAAGAATTATCTAAATATCGATGTAATGCATATTGATACATATTTCATTTTTTATTCGTAGAAAGATCAGTTCAATTTAAAATTAATTTCATTATCTAATCGGAATTGGTGAGACTTTGCTGATTGCATGAAAGATATCATTTGAGCACCTCCATTTTCAGGTACAAATGACATTTATTAAGATTAAGATGTCATGCTAACGACTAATCAAACTATCAGCGACAGCACTTTAAACAGGTCCAATTTATAAGGGTAATAACAACCCACCGATTTCAGTCAAAAGATTTCGCTTCTTTTTAAACTAGATCGTTGAGGAGGCAGTTCACGTATTGTTTTCCTATGGCAATTTAATCTTTGTTTCTGACAAGGAGATAAAGTAATATTACCAGTTATTGTATTTTGGACACTTGTGCTACCGTTTGTATGAGACCCCTGAAGCACGTTGAATTAAAAATTTATGTTTTTCCTTTTACATTTAGTAAAACTATCGAGCTCTTTTAAATAATGCTTAATGCTCGACATCCCGATGTCAAATGTTGCAAATTGATGCGTTCATGTCTTTACATGTGTATACACATACGTGGGTTCGTCTGGGAAAATATTTGTACATGTTTATAAAGCATCGGTAGTCGTTTAAGTCAAATACCAAATAAATGATGTTGACTTTCAGCTTTTTAAACAGTGCTACTACAGCCTTACAGTCCTGAGGCTTGATTTGTCTTTCCAAACATTGTATTTGTAACTTTTGTCTAAGATTTCTAAATACTACTACATAACGTGTATTTAAAGAACGTTATGTATAATTTAACCCTTGAAAATGTATTTTTCTTCAATAAATATAACAGTTAATTTTTTATGATGCCCAATGTCGTAAATAAATTTACCATGTCACCGTTGGGCTCATAAGATCATCAACAACCAGTAGAGAGTTTTCCTGTATTGCAAATGAATTCATAAGATAGATTCCATAAACAAATCAAATATCAATAATATTTTCACTTAACTTTGGTACTACTCTCCCGTAGAACCAAATAATTTCAATGACGTGTGTTTAAAACATTGCATAAAGGTGAAATAGTAGCCTATACACAAGTTGACAACACGAGATGGGCCAGAAATGAGAATAGTAGCTGGATGCTTAAAGAATAACATTTTAAAGTTAACTGAGTATCTATCAAAGAAACCATTTCCATTTTATACCCTTATATGTTATGTAAAAGAGTTCAGTTTAAATGGTTCAATGTGTTTTGCAACCATACAAAAAAGGATGAAATTCATCTTCGTTTTCCAAATTGTTGAGTTTACGTTCCTTCGATCATTTTGATGTATTTTATATTAATTTCTGGATATAATTTTGAACAGATATCATTTGAGTTGAATAATTGTTTGCTTTCATATTTATGCTTCAACAAATTATAGAAATAGACAAAATCTATAATTTCGTGAGACCGTGAATTTAATGTGATTCCTATAATTTAGTACTCGTATTTAATTTTGCCCATTTCAACTTCAAGTTTTTTATAAGAATAATTCTTCGGTGCCAACCTTATAAATGCTGGGAATTTTCACCTGTTTTTGGTTTCTTTTGTGAGATCGCCCAAATAGTTTCCAAAAGGAACTAAAGGAGGTTTCTCTTCTGTACATAAAATAATGAGTCGATGTCGCCATACAATAATATTTCAATACTTACTTTTAACATTAGTTCAAATAATCTTAATCTGTCCCATGATGATATAAAAGACCTAATGCCTGGTTGAAGAAAGGATAGGATCTGTTATTGTTATCATATTCTTTGAATATTATCACGAGTCTACATTTTCCTAATGGAACAACACTCTGGATCTCCAAGTCGGGTGCTCGAACAATTTCTATAAATGTTTGAGCATCAGTCAATACTTTAGTTTGAGATAAATGTGTTCTCGGCTTCCCACTTCCCAAGCAAAGAATTAAAAAGTAATATCGCGATATATCTCAAGCCGGGATTCCGGGTGTTTTTTAATACTGAAGTTTTATGTCAACGTGCCTGCCATAATCTTCGCTATATGCATAATTTTCCTGTTGGGTGGTACAATGAGAGGAAAAGACACTTGCTTCTTGTTTCATCTGGAAGAAATTATTCACATAATTTTGCAATAATTCCTAGGTCATCTGAAAATCATAAATTTAATAAGAATTAAGAACCTGATATCCGTTCTTGATAGCCTCATGTATATCCGGGCAGCAGAATGTACTTTTGAAAGAGCGTTGTTACTCAAGGTGGTTAACCTCTCTTCCGAATTCGTCACTTTCATACAACTCCGACATAGAGAAATTACAATTAGACAGTTGTTGTTAAATTGCAAGACTGGGATAGCCAAGTCTTGTGAAGGTAAAATTTTACAAAAAAATGGGACTGTTGACATATAAGGCTTTGAAACACAGCTTGCCACTTTAGATAATAAGATTACCAGTCGGTAGAACTTTCCTTGCCTATCCCACGGATAAAGGCGAGTAATATCTATATATTGAACGGTTTCTTCTTCGCAACAATTATGGTTTGTAAGAAAACATTCTGTGAGCACCCTTGTATGCATCCTTAGGGATTAAGGTTTCTTCAAATACATGTATTCTTTTTAATGAAATCATGAACGTCTTGAGATTTTTATCTTTACTTCCCATTAACATTCCTGAAATTCCAACAAGATTTACCCAACAGCCCTCTTACAAATATTTCTTCCTCATCTCTGCGGCTTTTGCTGTTTCATTTAAAGTTTCACCATTGTAGTTGGAAGAGACATGACGATACATTTTATGCAACAATAGCCGTACTATAAACATTCGTAAAATTCGTAAACTGTCTTTTTCTTTTTATAATATGCATCTACTTTCCAAAGCGAACTTCATTATCATTATAAGCTGATTAAATGGAGACATGGGCAGTATGATGTAAATACCTTAGCTATTATAGAACTTTTCTATTTTTAGGATTTATATGATAAAACCCTAAAGATAAGGTTGAGGATGATGTTCTTTGTTAAATATAGAGAAGGGAAACATTGGATTACGTCTGTTTTCTCCTCGATCAGGTTAGAAAATCTAATCACGGGCTGAGTCAGTATAAGGACATCATTTGTGCAATCTAGCATTTCTTTGCGTATGTCGAATGTCAGATATTTTTAAACGAAATATTTATGCTAAGCTTCAAGATCTGCTTTTCCTTTGGATGATTTAGATTCAATATATGTTAATAATTTTCTCTTTGAATTGTATTAAATAAAACTGAGAGTTCGTCCTTCTTGAGGTTGCTTTCTAAACTTAGGGTTTCTGCTAGTTTTGATAATTTGCAGGACATAAGATGATAAGTATTGCGGAAAATAATAATGTTAAACAAAAATATGAATTATTTTTTTGGCCTTGAACTAAGATTTCACGTGGTAATCTTCCCTTTCAATAAGAGATCTGTCTACTCAAATAGAATCAAAATGTGCTAAAGCTACTATTTTTCTAAACTTCCGAACTTGCTGGGAGTATAATTTATAAATGGTTCCATGTTGTAAAACACAAAGTCACGTTCCAATTTGAATTATCACCCTATTACAATTATATTTTCCCAACAATTGATATTTACATTCAAAACAGCAGACTCTCACACAAATTCAATTAGAGCGGTACAACGGTTAATCATTAGCATCTAACAATTGAGTTTCTATTTAGTAGGTTAAATACAGAATTTTTTTCAAGCTTGGCATTCACTTTTGAACAAAGCACAAATGCGGTTGATCGGTATATTGTGAACATAATTGAGAAACATATTGTCTACAAGCGTGCTTCCCGTCCCTTATCATTCTTCTTCGACTATCTGCCACACTGTGGACAAAACTTAACATACTAACACACAGGTCTCCCGTTCGGCTTCATTTTTAACATTATTTTAAGATAACACGATTAAGAGGAAAAGATTCCTAGACAGTCCCAACATTTAATATTACCAATAATGCTGTCGCTTGATTGGTGATAATCTTCCGAAACTTCGCAAAGTAACTAACATGCAATCCCGACATAACATCATAATGGTTCATAAAATGAGAAATAATTTCTATTCTGACGTTAATTCAGCAATCGTCGGTTTTCACCTATAACCTATTATTTTTCAGTTATCTGAAAAATAATTTTGAAAGCGAACAATAACTTTAATACTTCCCCCTCCAAATCGATGAAGGTCAACTCTTCCCAAAGTTCAAAGTTGTTCCCTTGCAGAATTCTGGGTCGTCTCTTAAATAACTGGCCTTCCGATATTCCTTATATACTCTAGTCCTAGGAAAAACTAGAGCTCTGGCTAGACCGTGTACTGATGAAGAACCCGGAAGCGAGGGAACATAGACAATTAATTTTCTTAAGTATTGCTCCATTGTCGCATACTTGTCATTACTCTTTCCCCACTGTACTTCGATTGGATATGTTATATGAATTCGGATGACAATAGTTTCCCCAAGCAAAAGTCATTAGAATTTAGAATATTTTAAATAGATCGTAAAATATGTTCAGAAGTTAAGTGATTACTTTTCTCCATGGTACGTATTCCGCCTTCCCTAACCTATCATTAGAACTCTTAACAGATAATCCACCATAATTATCAGGATGTGTATTTGAGAGTAAACGTTCAAATGTAACGGAGAACCGGACTTCAATGTAACGCTCGGGTCGTGAATCTTAGTGGTTGGCCTCGACGTTATAGCAATTTCTATTCCTCTTAACGGAAACCTTAAATTTTCTCGATTGGGTCGAGACACTATTTCTAAGAGTTTACTTCTGTTCCTTTAAGCACCCCCTACTTTCTCTCTTCCCACGCTTCCCGATCTAATTCTGCAATCAAGATTTTTAACAACTTTCATTCCACTGACCCGTCCATCCCTCCTCTCGCTCAAAATCATTATATGCAACATTACATAGATTATCCCCAGGTTCAGTCATATTGAAATGAGGAAATGCTTCTCCATCGTTTGATAAATTAGCATCAGAAGTTGCAGTAGAAGGAACGGGGATATAAGTGGCAGTAGTGGAAGAACCAGGATTAAAAGTGATGGTGCAGTGGAATTAAATACCAGAAGTAGAAGGTTCATAAATGAGAAGAGCTGGGATGCTCTGAGTGAATTCCAGAAGTAATTCACTATATTTACTAATACTAGCATGTGGAGAGGAAATACAGTGTGAAGTTTTACAAAGTTAGCAGTAATTCGGTAGAGATAGACTGTAATACTATTGGTAGTGGGGCAGGAAGTCAGTGTACTATTACCTGTGGCACTTATAGGTAAAGAGCTCGAGAAAGGAGATCAAAAAATAGGATATTCACTAACGCAAAGAAAAGAAAATAGCATATTGAGAGAGCTATCAAAATTAATAATGTACATATTCATCCTCAATATAAGTGCTCTCAATTGGGGTAAATCCGAAAAAATACGCAAAGCTAGCATGACTCCTTTCCCGCAACCTTATCTCAAGGATCAGAAAAAAAGGTAGTACTACCAGACAGGATGTACAGTACTCATAGCATCCAAATAGCTTACAGAAGCCAGGTCAGGGATATAATTTATATGTACACTAGCACCAAATACGCATACATATGAATGTGTAGATTGTCGGTAAAGTCGAACCAAGAGATAATAGACATCACTCACCCTCGGATGATTCCCGCATTGTCGTAATTCATAAAGGGTGGACCATCTTTGCAAAAGGGTTTCCTCATCTAAGATGTCTTGATTTTCAACTTCTGAAAGCAGTTTTTCTGCATGGCTCAATACAATATGAAATGAAACGATGAATAAAAATTAATTATTTTCTCAATGAATTCAAGTATAAAATAAATACACACTTTCTCAGTGTGTATAATATTCTTTGAATTATAGAAATTTTCAATGAAAACTAAATTAAATATAATTAATTTATTTTTCTCATTAAATAAAAATCAGTAAGGAATACAATTATCATTAAAGAAATATTGAAAGAATTTAACAAACAAAGTTTTTAGTATTGAATATTTCCTTTATTTTTTCATTAAAATATTAATCAAAACAATTGAGTACATCTTATTAGAATGTTTATGAAATGCAAATATCTTAATATTTTTCTCAGCAAATATCAAAATGAAAGTTGATAAACGAGACATAGAGCTTCCAATACATTTAGTTCTTCGTGATAGGACACTCCTTACTTTTAAAACCAACGCATATGTTGTTAAAATTTAGTAGAATCTAATAAAATTTGGAGGGTAGAATCTGAAATAAGAAATTGAACTTCTCATCGTAACACGACGTAAACTTGATACACTAACAGTAGTGTAAAGGAAATATGAGCCGTTCAGATCTTTGATGGATAGCAAAATAATGTTTCCCTACCAATGAACACCAGCTTATACCCTTACTCACGCATACGTACTCTTGTATTTGCTTGCGTATGGCAAAGTGTAAATTGTTAGTCCATACAAAGTTTAATTCATAAAGTTCCTGTCTATTATACATAAGAAGTTAAATTACATGTAAAATATAGATTGATCAATACAATCTTAATTCTATATATGAAAAGTTATCTTTATATTGATATATATTTTCCAGGAATTATTATTATAACGACAAACATGTTTCATGAAGATACAGGCAACAGTATAAAAATATTCAAGTGTATTCACTGCTCCAAACACCAAGGAAAGTTTTTAGTACTTATCTGCCAACTGACAACCATGAGAACCTTCAAGCAGAATCTTTTTGCTTTCAAAAAAGGTAGTTGTACTTATCTACCAAATTTAGTAACCGTTGATTGAAACTTGTTGGAGTGTTTGGAAAATAATGGGATGTCCTTGATTTTTAGAAGAGCCGAGGTAACCCTGAGAGGTACGAATTACCTTGCATATTCTTTCAAACAAGTCCTAGTATCTATTTACCAACTTTCATAACAAGTGGTTGAGACGTTTTTGACTTATTGTAAAGTAACGGCATCTTTTTGAATTTAAATTGTGGGAACCCTGAGAGGTACGAAATGACTTGCATTTGTTTCCAAGCTACTCCTAATGCCTATCTACCAACTTTCCAAAGAATCGGTGGAGACATTTTGGAGTTACAGCAAAATAAAGGGATTGTCTTGAATTTAGAAAGAGCTAGCAACCGTGTGACCCACTAAGTACCTTGTATTTGCTTTCAAACAACTCTCGGTACCTATTTGCTAATTTTCATGAAAAGCGGTTGAGAAGTTTTGGAGCTATAGCTAAATAACGGAATTTTCTTGAATTTGAGAAGAATTATCAATACTGTAAGCTACGAAATACCTTGTGTTTGCTTTCAAACAACTCCGAATACTTATCTAGCAAGTTTCATAACAATCGGTTGAGTAGTCTTGGAGCTATAGCAAAATAACGGAATTCTCTTGTATTTTAGAAAAGCTGGCGAGCCCCAGATGTACGAAATACCTTGCATTTGCTTTAAAGCAACCCCTAGTACCTGTTTAGGAACTTTCGTAATAATCGATTGAAAAGTTTTCGAGCTTTATCAAATAATGGAACTTCCTCCAATTTGAGAACAACTAGCAACCCTGAGAGATGCGAAATGCCTTGTATTTGCTTTCAAACAACTTCTAGTACCTATCTACTTTCGTAATCTTTCATTAAAAGTATTCGCGTCATTGCAAAATAACAGGGGTTTCTTGAACTTGAGAAGAGCTGGCAACACTGAGATCCTTCAAATACTTTGGATTTGATTTCATTCCACTCATAGTACCTATCTAATAACTTTCGTAACTAATGATTAAGAAGTATTCACGTTATATAAAATAACGGGATTTTCTTGAATTTAAGATGAGCTGGCAACTCTGAGACTCTTAAAATACTTTGGAATTGCTTTCAAACAACTCCTAGCACCTATCTACCAATTCAAAAACAATTGGTTTAGAACTTTTTGAGTTACAGTAAAATAATTGGTTTTTCTTCAGTTTAACATTAACTGCGAGCCCTGAGACTTTTCGATAATCCTCTATTGACTTTCAAACAATTCCTACTACCTATCTGCAAATCTCCATAATAATCAGGTGAAAACTATTCGAGTTAATCAAAATAACAGAAATTTCACTAAATTTAAGAACTGGCAACACTTCCTTCGTAATAATAATAACAGTGACTACATCCATAGTAACAATAATATATACCTATCTTACATCAATGCGTTCCTATATGGTAACCAAACAATTTATTATGTAATTTTCTCTCAATAATAAATAAAACACTATTATTTAATAACAGTGTGATTCATTCTTATATCTTTTATATTATTTTTAATATAAAATGCAATAAGATTCACTTTATTTTGTATTTAAACTAGAAAAATACAAGTATCTTGGTCCTACTTACCTTTGTAGCAGTCGCCATTATCTGTTTGTAATTTTGACCATTTCGGCCATTTTTCTAGTTTTTTCAACTTTTCTAACCAATAATTGAACGAAATTCACTCACATAACCCCGTTCCATTGACAAAGCAAGAAGCACAGCACACAAGGTTGATCAGCTTCCAATGGCAATAACCAAGATCATCTTGTTCCTTCTTCAAAAGAATCTTGTTTTGTAATTGTGTACCATTTAATGTTCCTCATCCTCCAACAACCAGTTTTTGTTGCTCTCTTTGTAAAGAAAAGTTCCAAACCAAAAAATATTTTTAACTTTCAAAGTGACCTTGTTTGTGTTTCCATCACTTGACTGAATGAAGAACTATTTTCAAAATATAAAAAAATTCAGCTTTTATTTTAGTCTTTTCTTTAAAATTAAGTCACATTTAAATAAATTTGCTTAAAATTATAGAATTGAATTTTAAAAAGTGTAAAAACATAATTCTAGCATATTTTGATATAACTTCAAGGGAAATTCACATTTTGAAAGCAATAATCACAGATTCTTCCTGGATCACCCCAAAACTGCAGAAATCACAATTATTTCTTCAAACTAGTACCCGAGACACAACTTTGTTCTTCAAAATACAATTACTTTTACTCGTAGATCTTTTTCTTCAAAATAATGCAAGTGTGGTGTAAGAAATACAACTTGACTTCCGTCAAAATATTTAAATTTGTCGGACAAGACAGAAAACTTGGCTTTTCCGCTTAATATTGCAAGTGTCGCACAAGAAACACATTTTGGCTTTCGTCAAATAAAAGGTTTTATGGACAAGAAACAGAGCTTTCCTTCCGTCAAAATATTTAAAGTATCAAGAAAGGCACAAACTTAACTAAAGTAAGCTAAGAAAATTGTAAATTGATCCCACTATTGATAATAGTTATCTCTATATATACTCTTCAACGTTATCGTATTGGTTGGTTTTAATTCAACAGTGAACAACGTGAGAAACTATTTTAACGATAATTCTCAGGCTTTGAATAATATTTACGTTACCCAAGTCTAATATCTAATTCAACACTTCTTTGCTTAATTAATGAAAAAACTTTTAAGAAAATTTCTCGCACTTTAAGCACATCTAACACTTTGTACAGCTTCAATGAGAATGTAAATATACTCATTTTCTCAACAATACATCTGTTTAGCTCGTTCCCAGCTGCCTTCAATATATGCACCCTCTACATCCCTTCCATTCATTTGTATATTTTTGATGTTCACGCACTTAACCATATTGCTTACTTTATATTAACTTTTCTTCTCACAGACCTACACCTCCGAGAGAAACTACCATACTATTTTCATACATTAATAATTCAAAAAGGGATGAATTGTTTGATCTTAAAATAACAGATTCTAAGTTATTTGTTCTTTTTGAGAGAAATTATCGTGCGCCGTTGCTTGAAAACATGCATTCTTAGTCTTATTCTTCAGAACTTGGGAGAGGCTGTCATTACTGAGTCGTATAGCGGTGATTTACAGTGTAAACATGAGCAGTATTATGTTAAACGCGTGGAAGTAGCCGGAGTATGAAACTAAACAGAAACACGAAGCATTTACATGTTTGTCCATTAAACTACATTGCTGACAATGTAGTTATGCCTAAGTCCTGAACAAGTCTGGGAGAACATTTTTGCTGTCCATCAACTTTCCAAGGGAAGGAATGGGACCGGTAAGGCAAAGCCTTATTTCGATTGAATGTATTATGCAAATGCATAGTATCTAGTAGTGCCGGAATTAAAGTAAGACCTGATGGCTTCAACCTTCCCCCCCCCCGGGCGGCATGTTTAGAAGTCGACAAACACCTAAAAATAAAAGATAAACTCTTCAGAAAGGTTGTAAAATCACATACTAAATTGAGACTGACCTAAACGTGCTAAAAATTTCAATACTTGCGCTCTAAGACATTTTTATATTATTCCATACAACCTAGATTCATCTCTAAAATCCAAAACCCCGATTCAAGTCTGATTATTTCTACCTCCTGACTGGAGTTAGTAATAACGATGCCACGACAGGCTCCAGAGAAGATAACAAAAGTGCATTACGTGATGCGAGAGAATGTTGTGGATGTCGCGCCGGGCCGTCGTGTTGTTTAGCTGAAAGCGATAGAAAGAACGGTAAAATTTAACTTTACTCCCATAGAAAAATTTCTAGATCCGGCACTGGTATCTAGTAAACAACCTCTTTGGGAACGGTTTCGGCTGTGTACATCCACGTGCAGACGGACATATTTCTAGAAAGACACTTAAAAATAGTTAATTAATTGAAGCCAACATTTACTCACCGAAAGCTTTCTTCTCAATCATGATATAATTAATGTTTTGGTTTGAACATTGCTGTCTATTCAACTTCATTTCATCTCCCTAATCTTCAAATAATTATTTTAAGTAATACTCTGTATATCTCTGTTTATGTGCAACCACCCATGGTAGTTTCTTTCTCAAAATTCACATTATTTAGAACCTGCTATTTTAGAATTACGCGAATTTTTGAATTTCTTGATCCAAATTTCAATTATTGAACTTTCAACTTGAAACGCAACCACACGTCACCATTCTCATTTTTTTTTGTGATGAATAGGCAGATCTCAACATGTTCAGATTCCAAAATCCAAACGAACAAATACAAGAGTACGATCCGACGTAAATGCGTTTAGAATATTGTGCACGTTATGTCAACTGAATTCAAACGTCTCTTATTTCTGTTCTTTCTTGTTCATAAATATTACAATCGTCTGCCGACAGCATTTGAGGAACAACCGAATGCGTCTGAGAGATCGCGAATGGCTACTGCTTTCCGGATGTTAGCCTGCAGCAAGTGCTTGCGGTGTTTGGGGGACAGTTCTATTGAGATGCATTTTGCACTTTGCAGAGAATAGTGTGCATTCGTGTGTGTTTTAAACATTGAACGCCGGTAAAAAAAAGGAGGAGAAAACGTTTCCCCCAGTTTTTCGTACTACTTTTTTTTTGCTATTTCGGAGCAGCTAACATTTAATAATTAAAATGTTAGTTTTTGATTATTTTTCTTAAACAATTCATTCTAAAAAGTGAAGATAATTTTGTTTACGCATGTCTAAAAGAAAAGCATCAGGTTTTCTTTATCGTAAAGTCAATTTATAAGTTCTTGAACTTTGCGCGCCCCATGCTTTTCATTTTAGTAATGGCTAAACAAAATTATTTTTTACTTTTACGTAGGAATTGTTTACTAAAAATATGTCTTTAAAATGTTTTTTTTTTTCGAGTTATTTCGGGGTTCGAATATTTTTCCTGAAAGTTACGCTTTGTGACCCGAATCCTAAAGTGTTCTGTAATCAGTCAAACTCCACATCTTTGCAGGCTAGTATTTATTTTAGGATAAAGAAGTCGATATTTAAAAATATATATATCGAAATATATCAATATATAGAAAGATATCAAAGTAGCAATGGAATATTTGTATTGCCAACCGACTTGTCGCTGTTCAAATTGTCATTATTGTATTACGTTAGGAAGTTATTTAAATTAAGGTTGCATGCTTTGAGGACAGCACGAACCATTCTGAACACTAAAGAAATGTCTGTAAAAGATTTTTAATGACATATTTTCTTAAACAGTTCATACTAAAAACTAAAGGATAATTTTGTTTATGCATGACTAAAAAGAAAAACGTGGTGCGCGTCAATTGAAGAATTAATAAAGCAGCTATATATAAGAGCGCGCCTCATGCTTTTCTTTTCCGTCACGCATAAACAAAATTATTCTTTACTTTTTAGTACTAAATGTTTAAGAAAGTATGTCTATAAAAAGCTTTAATATTATTTTATTTTTATTATTATTCCCGTTCGCGTTTCGTCTTCACGTCCACATTTCGATAGTTTCAAATTCCCTTTATTCCTCCTCTTGCAGAGTTTCAGCTGTATTAAACGAAAATCTCAATACAAAATAATTAATATATTAAAGAAAGAATTACAGAATCAATTAAAATAGGCATTTATAAAAGAACTAATTAAGACATGTATAAGTTTAAAGAAAACTTATATTTCTCTGGCTCTGATAATAATTATTCTTAAACATCAGTATAAGCTCATTATTTACTTTGCTCTAGACATTGATTTTTAATAAGTATTGAAACGTTGAACTAGCACACACAAAGAATATTAGAATTCTTTAAAGATAAAGTGCATCCGGTACACAAATATACCTGAGTCAAAGATGCCTAAAGGCTAAAAATAGAATTCAAGTTCAAACAGTTAGAACATGTAGTTTTATAAACATTGTATATTAATTTGATGATTTCCACACACAACTTAGAAAGAAAACTGCCACAAACATCTATGGCTCAATCGAGATTCGAAACGAGAATCTCGGGAACGCTGGCCTAACGCTCGCCTATCGCACCTGGCAAGGAAACTGGGAATTAACATATCCTGGGAAAGGATAGCAATAATGGTTTTATAGGGAGGCTTAATAAAGAATAACACCACCCCATTTTCAACTAACTTCTGGTGGGCAATCACACAAAACTTGTCACTAAAACTACATAATTGAAAATAAATGTAAATTATAATGACAAATAATTTCCAACTCACAGCTAAAATTTTAAGAAAATTATCATACAAATGTGTTCAACTTAGAAATATTGTCAGTATCAAAATGTTATGTACAACTATTACGCTCTTGTCTAAAGTATACTTCTCTCTGCCTCAGCGTTTCCTCCTTTGCTAGAAGTTGCGTGAATTCTCGACCCCAAGCATTCGTGATCTCTCGGGTGCATACGGCTGTTCCTCAAATGCTGTCGGCAGACGCTTGTATAATTATTAATAAGTCTGTGACTTTCCCTTGTCATGATTTCTACACACACAAAAAAAACTACTGACTTTGTATTTATGGGTCATTTTAGTAACCAAAAAACTTATCCCATCTAGCTACCATTAAGTTTCGGCTTTGTGCTGTCAAATTACAAAAAGTGGATTACGAGCCGGGACTCAAACGCGGATCTCTAGCTGTGACTCTATCTGACACCTGTGACCACTTGAGCACTGCGGTCGTTTATTGACCTATACTGCACTGTTTACTTGATTAATCATCGCCATCCAGATTTACAATGACATTCTCTCTCATTGATAACAAATAAATCAATAGTTATTTTAATGTATTGCAGTTCAGAAGATAGCTATGACCCCTGTTATGTATTCCCTCAGGAAATGGAATCTGTTTGGGATATCGACTTGGCGCAAACGAATTATTGTTACCTGCTTGAAAGTCGTCAAATTCATGCATATTTCGACCCATCTTTACTTCAGATAATTTCTGGGAATCCCCTAGTTACTTTGGGGAATCCCTTGCGCAGCCACGCACAGTTTCGAAATATGCATTTTTGGATACAGCAGGTTATAGGTTTTTTCGGGGTACCTTGTCGTCGCAGCTCTTCTGTTAATGGTATTGGAAATATAAAGCTCTAAATTCCATTTTCCCACACATTCGGCAGCCTGTAGCTCCGAAACTAAGTGGAATTCGACAAATTACAGAGACACAATTTTTTCCTAATGTTGATGAGAACTTTCCATTCCTAGAGTTTTGACAATGAATTTTTGTCCACCCTGTATATATTGGATGGATATGCAGACTGGTCCAAAATTCGTCTGTAAATTTCATTGCTCCAGTACACAGAAATGGGAAGAGCTAGGACAACCAAATTTGGAGGAGTTAGGACGAAGGTCTGAAGTTTTGTATAACAGCAAAACGAGGTCACGGTCAGAGCCGACTTATGAGATCAAAGGTCAAAGGTCAGTATGCATTTTTTTCTTATGGGATTGCAATACTAAATGATGGCCTCATACGCCATTCTTTCGAATATTAATCTTCGTTAGGAAAAATTTGCATGTGTGCATAAATTCATATGCTAAGCAATGTGGTAATGAGCAATGTGGGCAACGATTACCCTGTAACCCTTTAAAAATAAACTTTGATTTTGATGACCACGAACACACAAATAAAGGATCGACTCGAGGTTTCATTTCATCAAAACTGAAAGGTCAGAAATACCACAACAGATCAAACATCAGAAAGATAAAGTTTCCTATTTTATGTATTCAAGACTATGAAACCATGGGACGTTTGAAACATTGAACTGAGTTGATATGAGGTTTAAAATGAAGAGTGGCAATGCAGTATGAGAAAGGAAATTACGACTTTAATTGGTTTTCTGTTATCTTGGTAGAATTAACGCTATTTGCAGGGAAATTGTGAATTGCGGATGGCTTGAAATTGTAAATTATGTTCATATACTGCGAGAAAATCGTTTTCTTAGCTTCAGAGAGGTCAGTAATATTACAGAGGTCAGATTTCATAGTTGTGTATTGGAGAAGGGCTTAGGGAACGAATGGCGTTAGTCAAATACTTTTATGGCATTTATCTGCTAAGGCAAAACCACTAAAAATATAGCGCATCCATGTCCCTTGTTTGACCCATGACTTTCTTATGGTAGCATTGCTATTGAACCATTTCACAATGAAGCTGTTTTCGAATGAATTTATTGGTGCCGTTGAAACCGCTCTTTCTTCTTCTTCTTTTTTTTAAATGTACACATACGTGATCTCTTGGATGCTTACTAATGGGAATTGAGAAGGAAAGAGGAAACAGGAAACTATGCCGGAAACAAGTTGCTTCCCCAAATGTACGTAGAAATAGATGCTCGGTTTTCGTTTGTTTACATTCCCTTCGCGACTTTGAAGCATAAACATGTTCTGTTTAAATTTTGGGCGCACGTCAAAAAATATCAGCCTTTTTATTCACAAGGAAATTTTGTGTTATTGGAACAAACAATCTAGTTAAGCGTTTCTAAACCTATTTCATCCCGCGACCCCCATTCATCATGCCTTCTTGCTGGCGACCATCTTTCACCATGCTTTGTAGCCAGCGACCTACAATTAGTTTATTTTGCGTAATATTTGCTTTTGTTTTCAAAACATAACAGTTTATTTCCTGTATTTATAATAAATATCCCATAACAGTTTATTTCCTATATTTATAATAAATATCTATTTATATTATCCAAAACTATTTAGCAAACAACATTATCTTTAATAATTATTTAAATCGACAATAAAATAAAATACTTTCTTTGAAATATAATAGTTTGAACCTACAAAACCCTAGTTAAATTAATATTTTTCACTTTCCTTCGCGATGCCCTCGTACACATCCCGCGACCCCTAGGAGGTCCGGATCTCCAGGTTGAGATGCCCGCATCTGGTTTTACAGAGACACTGAAGCCCTTGAGTGTGATTTTGGATCTGGATATGAAATTAGATAACAAATACAACGTCTTCTAAAATTACACCAACAAACTTTCGGTGTTGATTCCTCGCATCAAGACAAAACAAAAGTTCTTGAGATACATTTTCGAAATGTGTATAGTTTCAAAACTACAGGGTACCGAAAACGTAGGAAAATGAACTTCAGAATTTCATATCTAACATCACGAAAGGTAGGGCTGATGTGGCATGTTTCCGTAAAAGAATTTTAAGTCTGCACCATCCCAAAATGCATATTTCAAAATTTCGCAATGGGCACGCAAGGGATTCTCCCAAAGGAATTAGGGGATTCCCAGAAATTATATGTAGTAAAGATGGTCAAAATATGCATGAATGGGACTGTTTGCATCACAAAACAAATGATTCGTTTGCACCAAGTCCATATCTCAATTAGATTCCATACACTGAAAGTTTTTTTTTAAAAGATGCGTGGTTACAAGCAGGAGTAAGCATTGCATAATATCATGGAATGTTTTATTTATTTGTTATCAAAGAGATTGGATATTATTGCCCGTTTGGATGCTGGGGATGACTTGTGCCATCTTTACTCATAATTCATGCTTATTTCGACCTACTTCTATTCAGAAATATTGTGGAATCTCTTGAGTGCCCCTTGCTGAATTTTGAAATCTGCATTTTCAAACAGAGTATGTTTAAAATTTCTGAGGGTACCAGGATGTATCAGCTCTACTGTTCGTGGTGTTAGAATTATGAAAATCTAAGGTTCATTTCCCCACTCTTTCGGCACCCTGTATTTTCGAAATTATGCACATTTCGAAAATTTGACAGAGGAACTTTCGTTTTGTTTTGATGTGAGGAATCACCTCTAGAAGTTTGTCGATGTGATTTTAAAACACACTGTATACAATTACGCTAAGTTTACAAATAAGTCGGAATTCGGGAGAGGTCCTCTACTCTGCATGGATATTTCACTGAGCGATATGAAAGAATAGTATGGGTCTACAATATATAATGCAGTCAAAATCAACTTCCTAAATCAGCTATCAGAAATTATAATATGTTACAAACTCCACGGATTTTGTACAAACTCCACGGTTCAGCCAAAGATTGCTATATTTAGTAGTTGCTTCAAACACTTGGTGGGTATCGCCTCTCCCTTTGTGGATTTGCGCACATACACAGATTACCAGAACACACAGAGATTGGTAATCCTGTAGAAGCTAGGACAAAGCGAACTCACTCATTCGTGACAGTGCTCGTAATCGGCTTATCCCGAACAAAGGCGATTTTCACTTTTGACAGGACCCTCGTTACTTCTGACAGCCGCTGGCAGTTTGACATGTTCTAAGGCGGTACCCTGGAGTCGGTGGATTTGTGCTGGTGCGTTTGCGCATGTGCGGACCTGTGGTTAAATTGTGTTGATGTTGGAGTGTGGTTATAAGTCGTCATGGCCACCTCGAACATGGACAAAGCTATTCCGAGTGTTGATAGTTCAATCGTGCCCGTGGAGAAATCTTCCGCAGCGTGAAATTGTTCGGCACGGTGGGTGGATGAACCGTGTATATTGGCAATTGTTAATCAGTATGACTTTGCTAATTATCTTCTCTGCATAGGTTGCTATACGAACCAACCAAGTCAGCGTGATAACATCTGTGCAGGTCATATTGGTGGCTATTTATTCCGGACGCCACGCGATATGATATCGCTACATTGTTTGGTGCACGTACAAAGGCCATATTACGTGATCCGAGCACAGTGGATGATTTGTTTACGACGTATTTGAAATCGCACGAGTCAGTTCCAGCAGCATTGAAGGAGAAGTTCGACTGTGGTTTGCAACGCATGCTGAAATTGAACCGTGGTGCCTTGGTGGATATGTTGCTGGCGAAGGATATGGAGGCCACCTTCAAGGCCAAGATATACGTGTGTTGTAGTGGACCATTACTGTTTTGTCTATTAGTACTATATGTACTTCACGTGTCTGTGTTGTGGACTCTGCATCGTACCTTTCTCTGTAATTATCCTAGTATGTAGTGACTCGGTGTAATCATTCCGGTACGTAGTGGACCTCGTTGATAGTATGGCTCAGTGTTCAAATTGTCGAGGTGACTTTATTCTGAACACATATGCGTGTTGGCTACCATTGGTACCTACTTGCAAAACAATCCCATTCAGCGTATCGAGTGTAATTTACGTAAATTGCAAAAATGCATATACGTTTGGAACACAGGAACGGGGATTGCGCAACATGTGTCAAGTCATATGAACGATCCTGAACTATTTCTCGAGTATTTCATTTTTGTTGCACAGTGTCATACTCATATTTTGAATAGACGTATTGAACGTTGTTCATCAGTTTATTAAGGATCCAGAGGGCATTGCACAATTGATCCCTGTAGTGCTTCAGCAACAGAACCCAGCGGGTTTACGTGTATTATGCGCAATGCAGTACATTGTTGATTTTCAAGGTTTTAAGATTTCTTCCCACGAATATATCATCCGTCAATTTTTTGTTGTTGCGTGTGATGCGACATTAATATTTCATTCCCTGTTGAAATTACCGTGTGAACGTACAGATATAGCTACAGGGTACCAGCGTCAAGTGAATTACCTAACCAATAATTTGCACGGTTTAGAGTGGAATAGCGCTAATGTGTATAGTGTATCACATATCCACCATTTTGTTGTCCAATGTTGCGAGATGGTCTACATCTTTTACAGTAAGTACGGTAATGCAATATTGTTTGTTTTACGGAAGATTTTTCAGTTGAGGAATGTAAAAAACCTTGACGATCAAGCATATCCCGCGTTGCGCACATTACAGTTCAAAGTTGATATTACCAACTGTACGTATCATTAACCAGTGCCAGAGTATGCCTGCGCATTACGAACATGCATACAGTTACAGTGTTGGATAAAGTTACAATCGGCAAAGGTGGTAGATGGTATATCCACATTACACTTTAAACCTAGTACCAATAAATATATACATTTAAACCTAGTACCGCTGCTTATTGATATACAAGGTGATCCAATGTGTAACTTCACGATACGACGGATTCAAGTTCACAATTAAGGCCACAGGTGGTTGTACGATTGAAGATATTGTATCCAGTGCGTAAATACAACTTAATATGGATGCTGTACGGCAATAGTGTAACACCACTTCTAGCAATTCATCGTTCTACATAGTCAAGTGGAGGTACATTCATCATCATCATCATGCACGATGGAGCTTGGTGTAACGGGGGAGGGGTTATATACGCATGGCGGATCGTGGGAAACGTATGTGCTAGATCGTGATACTGTAAGTATTTGGCATAACACTGAGCCTCGTACAGTACGCAGCAAAATGTTGAAAACTGGTGTTGCTAATGGGCACAATGATTTGCAGAGAATAACAATTGCATGGCTTTGTGACACTGGACGTCCTCGAGGCTAACGATGGTCTGTCCTAATAGATGTTGTAAATTCACTCTCTTTGACGGTGCTTACCATGGGTAGTATCTAGGAATTTCATATACTTGACAAGGATACGTTGTAAATCACTGTACTTAACATTTCCATCGGACCAGTCAATGCCAAATACCTGTGTGGATAGGAAATCATTATCCAACTGAATGGTTAGCGGGAGTTCACTGGGATCATTTGGAGCTTGAAAAGCCCAATTTTGCATGGTATTAGATCGGGATTCACAATGGCTACTTTCTTGACTATGTAATCCTCATGGCTGGTTTGATCAAAGCGGAGAAATAAATTATCGCACGCATGCTGTCGCCTACTCACTATTGAGTAAAGGTACCTGTTCACTCAACCTTTTATACAATTGATGACTCTTTAAAGAGTATTATCGGTGTAGATATTGCGGTCCTTATCGATCTGGATCAGTGAATCAAATTGCGCATAGACAACACATTTGATGGATTGCGTTAAACGTTCAGTAAAACCAATTTTAATATTAACAGGGGAATTCTTAACTACATCCCGCGTCGCGTCATCGAAAGTACTTGTTGGTGAAAGTATAAATCCATACAACGTCTAGCCATTAGGATAATCATGGAAGGTAATGATATGTCCTTCATTCTGATAAAAGATGCCAGTACCGGAAAAAAAGTTCTGGTAACAAGGTACGAACATTTTTTTGCAAAGTCTGGTGTTAATGCTGTGGGGGATACGATTTAGAACTTACGTGCACCTACAGATGGTTTGGATAAAAGTGTTGGAATTGGAAGGGATTCTCATTGTACTGACCATTGAATGCAGTATTTGCTAGGAAGTCAATCACAAGACCTTTGGGTACGTTTCCCAAAAAGACGAGAGTGTACGTTGATACGTTTTGAGGGATAACAATACGTCTCAGAAGGTCTCAATTGTAACTTGGCTGTGGTTTAAGCATATAACTGTTCAACTGAAGTGCTAAATCCGCTTATATATCCATACATACAGTATTACAGTATTACTTCATCGAGATGAATTCTATAATTTGAATTGGCATACAGTATTACTTCATCGAGGTGAATTCTATAATTCGAATTGGCAGCACCCATGAGACGGAAAATATCTTTACTGTGATGGAGTTTGACACACATTGATACTTAATGGGTAGTATAGGTCAATGCTGGCAATATACTTATATAATATGCCCATCATTTCAAACTGAGCGCTCCAAGTAACATAGGCAGTACGTTGTTGAAAAACTGTATTGGCATTACCTGACGTATTAAATTGACCAGCAGTATCCTTATACCATAACACACTGGTGAGGTGTGTGTTGGAAGCAACCCCCGAGTAATTGAGTACGGTTTCCAGGTAGTCCCGGTAGAGATACCTGCACGACAAATATGAAATAACATTATCATTGAGGAAAGAATCCACTTGTGAAATCAGTGAATAATGGAAATTATTAACAAAAGCGACGATATCACTCGCAGCAGGAGGTGGACCAGCTGCAGCTAAAGCTAGATTTCCCCAAGCAGCGGTTTGAATTTTACATTTTGCGTGGAGGTAAAGGTATGCTGGGTGAATATACTCGAACGTGAATCCAGGAATAACAAACTCAATGGGTCCTTTGCAAGTGAGTGTCGAGATGGAACGGTATTCCACCATTCGTGATGATTCAATGGCAGTTTGATACAGATACAAAATCAAATTCATTGGTACAGCACTCTTTACTACCTGGTGTAAGGAACGACATGATGTTAACTAAAAATGTCACCTGCGTGATTATTTGTACGTTCTTGTCGCTTTACTGTTGGTCCGATACGTCTCCGTGCTCCTCCCTTAAGTGCCCGTCGTCTGCCGCTCCTGGTAAGGAACTGACCCAACTCCGTTTGTTGTTTCCGTCTTTGTCTTTAAAGCCGATCCTGCATCCGCATCTTTAACAATTCCTTAACGGGCGCATTTTCTAACACATCCCAAGCGAGGATTACTGTCTGTAGCGCATGTTATCCAACGCCCGTGGCACCCTGTTTGATGAATGGCATTGCAAATCGATACAGTCTACGGAATAAACATCCGATATCGTGACCCCGTTGATGCACAGGTCCTGCAATATATGGGATTGCACGTCCGCGATGTACAGCCACTTTCATTTTGAGAGACGTGTAAAGTGAAGTGTCACCGTCAACGTTCCGGATGCGAATGGCAAATCACGTCCGGCATGGCCTTTTATTAGGATTTCAATGGTATCGAAACTTAGTTTCGGTAACGGAAAATAATGAACATTTTCGAACGTGATGGTTTTAACTTTACCGTGATTCGTATCGCTCATGGCTACAATAGGTAGTATTGGTGCTTTGGTATCACCTATGTATTGCAGCTGAATCAGGTCCGTATACAGAAGCACCCGTTGCGGATACCCAATAATCAGATAGGTTTTTTCTGTATGGTTGCGGCTTTTAGGATTTTGATGGTAGGTTCGAATCCTAATTGCAATGCCAACAGGGGCGATAAACGTATCACCTGTATATTATCTGTCGTTGTGACCTAGACCGTATTCCCATAGAATAATTGTATCCATGGTGTAATGGTATTCATCTCGTCCAGTAATTGTTGAATGGTAGATAGTATCCAGGTGTAATATGGTATTTCAACTTGGTACCACCCTTATATCGAACCAATAGATATTTTCCCCACCGATCACATTCTGACAGGTAACATGTATATGTAGTTAACTATATCCAACCGCCCACGAGTGATCATTCAGGTTTGATGGTTAAGGATGTTATGGAAATGCGTCGGTGCATTCTTGGTATACGTTTGTGTACTTGCATTCGAACTGAGTGTAATGTAGAAGCTATCGTGAGAATTTTCGGTTTTCATGGTTTGTGTTTAAAGTGTAGCGTAATGTTTGACGTAGCAAATTGAAATCACATCTCTCGCCAGAGTTCATCTTTTAAGTCTAAGTGGAGTGTATCGAAATATTTATTTTCCACCTTTACGTAATGCGGATGATTAAACGTATACGGCTGGATTTTCCAGTACCGGTATGCACGCACACTGATTTTTCGAATTACCTTGCCGGTTTCGTTTTGACGATATCCAAACATACGTTGATTTATGATGGAATATTCAAATCGAGATTACATTGATATGGTGCAGCAATGGTGACAATGATAGGTCGTTTACGAAGACTATGCGCAAATTAATGTATGCTGTGTTTCTCCACGTTTGGATCCTGACTAAATCCAAGGAGGTTTCGTAGTCCCGGTGTCATACCAACGACGTAATGCCGTTTAGGATACCGTCTATGTTTAAAGAAAACCCGATTCCATGTAAAATCATAGTGCATCATCGATGGCATTTTCAATGTCCGCGCCCGAAATGCGCGTATCATCGCCGACATTGTCCACGTCACGTTTATCGGAGGTCTCTAGTTCGGCTTATAGTTGTTTGTTCACTACAGTGACCTAGAGTAACTCTGCAAGTGCTACGCGAAGACGTTTGTGTTCACCCTCCTTTTCTTTTGCCTCCTTCTGTGCCTGTTCCTGCTCCTGTACGTTTCTTGTTTATGGAATAGTTTTCAGCAACGTTGGCACGGAATCATAGTACCCGGGTGGAATTTTAATATTATATTGCATTCTAATTTTCCTTGCGTTTGAATAATGATTTCCTCGTCGTTTGAAAGAATATAACAACCTCCGCGGGATACGTACACTGCTTAGTCCAACCACCCAATCACCGCAGAGGGGTATGGGTTGTACGAGTTTGCTTGTATAGGACGCTGAAGTATTATTATTAAATATATTTGTACTAGCATTGGACGGTACGGTTACATAGAACTCATCCGGTGGTGTGGATGACGTCATGCTGCTGACTGAACGGTTTGCTGCGTACACTGCTTTTCATACTTGACGGATACCCCTTACCATTTCACATAGATCCCACCCTTTTTCCGTTTCGAAACTTTTTCGACAAGGTATGTTGTTTGTTTTGATACATGCACTCTTTGCAGTTCCTGGGTGTAGAAACTTCCCTTGATGGGATCACCGTTTCAGTCTTTGATTTTACATGTGACCGGTTTACTTTAATTGCATTCATCTACAATAAAGATTTCGCCAATTTGGTAGGTATCACTTCTCGAGTTTATGTTTATATTGACTAACGCGTACGTAATCCACTGGCCGCAACTTACATACTCGTTTCCGTTTTTGTTTAGTACCGTAGAGTTTTTTGCAATATATGATTGACATACCCATCGTTCACGTCACTACGTGCCATTTTAATTGTGGAATGTGTTGTGTGATTATAACTATGTACGAGTTCGTCCAGTACGTCAATTTATCGGTACGTACTTTCCACGGTAAAGTATTTGTTGATTCTCTCCTTGAGTGTACGGATAAAACGTTCGACAAGAGCCACTTTCATTTCCGAATGCACACTATAATGATTTACATCGTACTTGTCAAATCCACGTTTCACGTGTTGGTTGTAGAATTCCGTAATCAGATCCGTTTGGTATTGTGCTAACTGTAGTTTTACCGTTTTTAGAATGGGTGTAGTGGCTTCGGCGATATAAGGTCCCGTTTATTTTTCACAAGAATAAGTCGCGTACCGTGTAAACACATCAATGGAATGTTTGCATACCCGCTAGATCCATTTGCAATAAGTCATTAGTTTTACTCACATAATATTGTTTTTGTGAAAGTTTCTACGTACAGGTGCATGTAATGTATATGCATCTTGTGATGCTATCTATTTCTTTAAGTTTCGTGCGGGTTTAAAGCTTTACCCTTTTGCTATACTTCTTAACGACACTGGATCGTTATAGGTATAGTATACTTTGGATAAGGACATGGTTACATTTTATAAAATTTACAGTTTCGAAGTATGGTATTCCGTTTATTTGACTTGGCTTTGAACTTATTTGCTATTGGGAGAAGGGGCTTTTTCTGTTTCCCTACTTCCGAATAGAAACTGCACCTGCCCCAAACTGAAAACTAACTAGTTCTTTTGGAATATAAATTTCCTGATGGATGCCTGAATACCGATTGGACGATGGGGTGTACATTTCTTTACAACCTTATTAACAAGATCAATATTTGAAACTGGAACGATATTTTGATCTATGATGACCACACCTGTTGAATCTCAACTGATTCGTTTGGATGCCAGGTTTAATAGGATGCCAGGTTTAATAGGATGCCAGAACCCCTGTTCTGCAGCTAAGTGTTTTTGGAATAAAATCGAGATTTAACTGGGATATTGTGTTTGGACATGCTGTGCCTGCCGACGGGTTTAAATCCAGTATGGGTAATGCGATTGCTTCATGTGCTTCTGGGGTATGTTGCAAGTACTGTACAATGCTGTTGATACATTTTCCATTTTTTCTTTGGTGTGATATCAGTCCGTTGTAATATATTTCGCATTTCGTGATCTAAACGTGCTTGATGTGATTCGGTAGATCTTACGGTTGATGCCGTTTGTGCTGTTGCCTGCTCGTGTACCAGGATAATTTTTGGAATTGTCACGATGCCATACTATTGATTAAATAGACTTCCCGCAACTGCATTTACGATCGATGCTAATAGTAACGCTTGTAATGCACCAGCCTTTTGAAGGTGTATTCGTCGTCGTCGTTTTATACTACTCTTTGCAAGGGACAGAACACGTAGAGTCTTCTTGTGCCGACGAAGACGTTGCTTCTGCCGTGGAGATAAGCGAATGTTGCTATTTATTGTGTTTTAGCCACCTGTGCAACTCTACGTAATATTTCCACTGATGCTTTTTGTAGAATGAGTTTTCGTTTCTTGCTTTCGCATTTTCAAAGTTCAAGGAGGTCACTACATAATGCTTTAGGCTAGATATCTTACTATCGACTGATCGTAATGAGGGTATGCATGTCTATTAAATTTGCGAAGATGTGCATTGTTACATCTGGAAATGTATTTGTACGTAGTCGTAACGCATATGATGTTTGCTGCGTTAAATCAAACATGAAATAACTATTTTCTTTCGGTGGCTTTTTCAAATACTTCTACAACACCCCTACTATGTCTCGGCATAATTTTACTTGCAAGGTATTCGATCTGTAATTTATCACGTGGATTCTTGTACACCACGAGATAATGCGCGCTTAGTAAAATATCACGTTCATTTCTACCCTTTTGGGAATAGGTTCTTCACAATAAATATGACAGTTAAGTTTTTATGATGGGAGTATTTCGTAAAAAGATTCGAAATGTCTCGGTTCGTTTTAATCAAGAGATCGTCAATGATAATTAGTGTATTGCGTTGAATTTCGAACGTATCCATATCCGGAATTCCATGGTAGAATTTAATATGGGAACGGTGTAAACGTTCAATCTTTATGTTTGAGTAATTTATATACGTAGTAGGTCTTGCCGGCCATCGAAAGTCCTGCGATTAGGACCGTTGCTGGGTGATGTAGTTTCAACATGTCGCTTGCAACTAACGGATTGCAATAGCTCATTTCCCTTTTATATCATCATGCCCAAGATAAGGACTCCCTACCATTACATCCAATCATACCTACGTACCTATTTACAGATTGAACAACTTACATACAAACAAAAAGGTCTGTCCTTTAGTCACGTCTGTACCCATAAGGCAGAGTCTGATACTCCGTTAGATTTACGTCTCGTATGACTAGTGGACGTTTAATTGTGGTAAATTTGTGGGCCTTGCTCTCCGTTGTAGAAACAATGATAAACCCTGGCTTCCTCCAGATATTATTCGGGTAAAAAAGTTTTATGTTCTGTCCTTTTAGTAACGAGATCATAAAAATGATGAAAATCAATTTATTTTCGGGTCCGAAAGTTGACGGTGATCCAGCGAATTTTCGAAATTTTCTTGACTTCCCAGTTGACAAATTGTGTATCAACCATGCGTAATTTCTCGGTTCCAACCCAGTGAACCGGATCATTTCCCACCCACTACGTATTTCATCAGTGAGTTCCCCGAGGTAATTCCCGGTAACAAGGGTCTTTCACCTTATTTTCAATGAACATGATTGAAATTCGATCTAAGTACAGGACTCTATCGTAGCTTACATCCTCAATCAGTTCATACAATCTTAATCGTGCCCATGATGATATTAATGAAGATAGAGTTACGCTGGAAAATGGGATAGTCATCTTTTCATTCTCCACATCTATGTATGTAACAGGAAGAATTTGAGACCCGACTGGGACCACGGTGTTAACCTCAGATCCAGGCGCCAGTAGCGAGTTTAATAATGACTGGCTATCGTTTACTGTTTTTGTCTGAGGGAGATCGGCTCGCTACCGAATTTAGTAAAGAGTGAATTTAAAAATATTTTGAATATTCAACCTCAGACCGAGATTCAACCCAATGTTTCGATATTTCATTAGAATTTCCTCTTTTGCTTCATACTGGCGTATGTATTCTTGTTTATGTTCCTCTATCACGCACTCTGGGAGAAAGGCACTTGCTTTCTGCTTCATCGTCAGGAAACTATTCACGTATTGCTTAAACAGTCGTCCTTGAATTTCGTATTGCCATACCTTATGGATCTTGTCGATTTTACATCCACAGGATACGGCTTTTTTGCTCGGGGTGCAGAACGTTAAGCGAAAAAAAATTGGACCTTGTTGTGCCAACATTCCCCGTTGTTGTGTTCTTCCATACACGTGCGACATATTTCAAGAATAAGTTAGCCGTTACACATATAGGGAAGCACAGGGATGGCGAGGGGTGTCGAGGGTTATACGGCATAATCATATAGTACCTCGCATTCCTTCAACTGGCAGAAATATTTCCTGTATATCTGTAGTTGATCCACGGGCAGCGGTTTGCTAGCCATATCCCAGGGGTACAGGGAGGTGACATCCAAGTACCATAGTCGTTCAGACTCGTTACAGGTGTACAGGTACCGGAAAATTTCTCTTCTACCTCCCTTAAACGCGTGTTTGGGTACAAGGCCCACCTCCAAGTCATTAATACTCGGTTCGAATAAAGTCTTGGATGGCTCTGTCGTGCTTGACGTACTTGTACCAGACGCATTCCTATATTTCAATTACCTTGAACCCTAATCGTTTTGGGTCTTGATTTTTCGTGTTCCATCTGTTAAAACGTTCGAGTCTTCCCACTTCTTGGAAGTGTTCGTGCCTAAGGTTTGGGTACATACATGGGCACCCATGCCAGAGGCAACCCAGGAATTCTTAGGCATAGATTTGCAACCCCTTTTATGCATACACGACTAAATAATACGGGCCCGGATGGACCTCTCCTACATTTGCTGCCTGTATAATTTCAACCGGGACATGTGCGTTAGCCACTCAAGAGCTTTCTTACTCTGGCGGTCTCTTTTCTCGTAGCCTAATGATGGGATCACAGGTATGCTGTCTTCCGGCAAGTACAGAGTGCGAAGCACGCGAATAGTCAGGCTGGCAGTTGTCGCACGTGATAGAAAACACTGAATTTCTCCGGTTCGTTCTTCGACTATTTTAGAGAACTTGATTACTGCAGCACTCAAGATGCGACGTCATTGTTACAGTAGGCTAGTAGTTCCTTCTGTACGTCGAAGGTGTAGTCGTCGTCTTGAGTAGACTCGTCAAGCCATTTGCTTTAATGCATCGTACTCCTCCTTCCTTCTACTTTCCGCCTCAAACATTGCGAAGGGTGGTGTTGGATCATTATAGTTTTAATTTTCCACCGTGTTGAAAACGTATGGGAATTCACCTTTTCGGAGATTCCTATCCAAACCTAGGTTTTTAGAGGACCCGCAAATTTAGCACCCATGTAGGCATAGGTATCCCGGAAGACAACTTGTTTATGCAGCGTCATTTGAATAATTTTACTTCCTTCGGCAATCATACGAGTATCTTTGCCCAGATATTGCTTCTCTCTAGCTGTTCGTGTCGCCACTATGCTATCGTAACGGGACGCATTATGCGCTAGACATACGATACAACTAAATTGGATCTGTTCCCCTAGTACCGACTATATAATCTCACTCGCGGTCTTCATACTAAAATCGAGATTAACCCCGTTTTTCACATCCCAGCAGACCATGCATGTGGCACTAGTCTCCTTATCTTTACATTGAGTACATCTAAGGGAGGCACACACGAGGTCGACTTCGTGTCTGTGGTCTCCCTTCCCATCTGGAGCAAGAAGTAAAGTCTCCACATCATAGATAATAAATAAATATTTATCTTCCATTTGCAGGTTTTTAATGAAACACTGGTGCTGTGAGAGTACGTGCTTTTGGCACAGTTTACAAAAATGCTAGCCACTTTCGTGTGCTGTCTCGTCGCCGCGTATCTATAAGGGCAAGGCAGTCGGGGAATTCCTTAAATATATCACATAATGCCCTGCCTTTCTTTGGAGCATTTTTATGTTTGGTTATGTAGGTCATTAAGGGAAATGTTCTATAGCAATCTGCACAGTTAAAACGTCCCATTTCCTGGTCCTTAATGGGATGTCGGACTTTGAAAAACGAGCACTTATACATGCATCTATGACGCATATTATCATAATACCCCGCGAGATACATGTCACAATACCCCATAACACGTAGGTATGACATTATAAATGTAATTATACTGTAGTGCCCGTACCCAGTTGCCCCATCCTTCACGTACTGAAAGTACAGTGGGGTTTTCACAGGTGGCCCTGTAAAGAACACTATTCCTTCTCATGTATCCGGGTTCCTCTCATATACTACAATTCTCTACGGAGGACCCAGGAAATTTTGAAACAACTCGATTTGCTCTCGTCCGCATCCTCCTCTTGGAATTCACCTTTTGAAACAACTAGATACTTACTGCTGCACACAGATTTAGCGCTTCCCTTCTCCAGAACCCGGTTCCTGTTTTTATGCTTTGCCTTAGTATTTTCCTTGTCTGCACGTGCCTTCTCCATAACCAACGCCTGTGGGAAGCATAGAACCGACTTTAGAGGTGGCACGGTGTATTTCAAGAGGAAACCTGTTTTGTCCATGATCTTATTACGTCGTCCTGTTGCTTTCCCCATCCCTTCCAAATGACCCCCCGTGTAACTTTATCACCACATGGCCAAAAAGAATTGTTTCATTGGAATTCGCAAAATTTTTAATGGCTGATAAATCTACACCTGGGTTAAGTTCGCCTACGTTCATCGGACGGTCGATTGTACATGCTGTACTCTCGATCGTTAGATCGATGTATGGCTCTGAAGGAACGTTGGGAATGATGTTGGCTTAAGCGAATGCGAGAAGCCCATTCACGTATTCCTCAGGATCGTCAAAATTGACCCCTTAAGGGTCAATAGCAATATATCACCCTTCCATCTCAAGGTGGGGGTAACTGCTCCGTTGAATAGAAATAATTAGAATTTTACCAATACCCTGCATTTTGGTGGCAGATGGAGCAAACGTTTGCGATTCCGGAAGATATAAATATTCTCTACGGTTCTTTCCGTTTTCTCAAACAGATTCCCACAGTCAGCTGGGCCGGAGGTTACCATGCTGCTACCTGCACCCGATGTAATGGGATGGGCTGTATCGTAGCGCTGACCTTTCGATTGATTTGTTGTGTGATAGGACTAACCTTGATTACCTGTTCCGCTGTTCGCAAACAGGAGTAGAATCCTCTGTATGTTCAGTTCCTGAAAGGTTGGACGTAGAGTGGACCTTTGCCTCTTGAGTGGTATTAGGAGGACTACTATCCCTCATCTATGCATTGGGTTGGGCATCCATTGCAGTGCGAGACATATCGTCCTCCATGTACACCAGATCGCTAAGCATGCGTTGTCGCTCTTCTTCTTCCGCCTCTTGCACCATTAGAAGTTAATTCTCCAGTGCCTTTCTTAGGCTTTCCTCCTCACACCACCTTATCTCCACCTCCCTCTCACACCGGTTGGTACCACGGGGACACCGGTTGGTTGTATCCACAATGGGAGTAGTACACCCCTTCCTTACAAAAACGGAGGTATTGATGGATTCATCTTCAGCCAGTTCCAAAATGCGTAGGCCTCGGTTTTCCCGAGGATTTTGAAAATGGTGTTTTGGTTCATTCGGCGCTCCCCAATTTTTCCCGCATGGCACAAATCGTAAAATTGCCGTTGTACACAACCAATAAACGCTTGAAAACAGCGTCCGCGCGCGTACAGCCCCAACACTTGTCAACCTAATTGACATGTGTGTAATAGTTCACTTACATAGGGCCAGCAATACTGTAAGACATTGTGTATGAAACGGTACTTTACCTCTTAGCCCAACGTGCAGTGTCCCAGTGACTCCCAATAACACATGGCCCTCCACACCTGCATCCAGTGGTCGGTTGTTCGCAGGCTACCCGTCTCCACCACCGTCTGGACCGGATTTATCTTATCTTCAAAACACGAATTAGAGACACCACTTTGAGTTGCACGGAATCAATCAGCACCAGCTTTCACTGTTAGAGATTAGTCTCAACTAGGTCTGTACTTTTTCTACGGTTTCTTATATATGTTCTATTGTTTCTCCATGCGGTGAGTTGGTATTATGGGTGACGCTTTATTTTTCTACACTTTCACATGTAGGTGCTACGTTCTGTATGTATGTTTATGGTGTTCGTACTTGATTTAATTCATGCCGGGCATAGGTCGTATTGTGCTGCACTACTACTACTATTTTTCCTACTACTACTTGCTATAGGTATACTTGCAGTGGTATGCTATAGTTTTCCTTCGTTTACACTTCTTTAGCTTCTTTTCCATAGCTGTTTTTAAACATTTTTCGCTATTTTTGGAATCCTTATTTTTTGCACTGCTGTTTTAATAAATTTTTGTTTTGTAATTTTTTGGATCATTGCTTTTTTCGCACTTTTTATTCCTTCGACATTTTGATTTTTCGACATTTTCAGACTGAATCCTACTCTCTCCTACCTTGTCCACACTACGTTCCTGGATCCTTTTTCCCTCGTTCCTAAACGCGTTAACATAGACTAGATTTGTAAAATCGCCACTTGTCCAGTTTTGACAACTTTTGAAAATTCGAACCAACCTCTGTCGAATTCGGTTTTGGCTACGTTCTTCGTACTACCGGTTTCGTCCTTAGACTTCTGGATTTATTCGTACCATGTGTCACGTTTTCGAATTATCTCGAAATTTTACACCTCGTATCTCGACAAACGTTCGAGCTACGGCAAAAAGAACTAAAATTTTCGAAACCCTGGCATGATCCCAACTCCCATACGATTGGTCTTCCGGACATATGTACCGAGTTTCAAGCTCCTAGTAACATTTTAATTTTTCGACATGTCCAAATGTTGAACCCTACTCTCTCCTACCTTGTTCACACTACTTTGATCCTTGACCCGTTTTCCCTCGTTCCTAAACGCGTTGACAGGGACAAGATTTGTAATATTGGCACTTGTCCATTTTTTACAACTTTTGAAAATCAGCCTCTCTGGAATTCGGTTCGGGTTACGTTCTTCCTACTACCGGTTTTGTTTTTAGACTTCTTGATCTTTACGTTCCATGTGTCACGTTTTCGAAATTTTCTCGAACTTTGACACTTCGAACACTCGTATCTCGACATCCGTTCGAGCTACGGAAAAAAGGACCCGAATTTTCGAACCACCGTGGAATGTACCCAAACCCCGCGCGATTGGTCTTGCGGACTTATATACCGAGTTTCAACCTCTTAGGAACCTTTTAATTTTTCGAACTTTTCTTTCCCATATCATCCGAATATTCGAACATTACCTTCAAACTAGCTCTTCGCTATTGCCAAGCCTGATGCCCGTTGTTTTCTATTCGTTCCCACCCTCTCTTTTACGAAAAAAGAGGCAACTGACTGGAAAAGAACTTTGAATTAACTTCCATTACGTGTTCCGTTTTACTTGCCTGTTTGCGTACTACTGTCATTACCACTGTTTTTTCTCACTTTCCTTTCCCATATCAGACAAATATTCGTATAGTACCTTCGAACTGGCTCTTCTCTCGTCCGACGCCTGATCCTACTCCGCGCTTACTTTCGGACTGGTCGTGTTGCTTGGCAAATATACGATAGGCAGGGCGGTGTAAGGCGCAGCCACATTTAACTTCCGTTCGCACAGGTACATATCTACATCCTGCACTGTTTTATGTCATACTCTTGATTAATTGAATTGATTTCTTTTCTTGCCCCTCAAAAATCTAAGGCTTAGGTCGGGATAGGGGAGGGGAAAGCATTAGGTCTGATGTGCCTGCGGAAATACCCTAGAACAACCTTAGTTTAGATGATCGGCAGCTACCATCAAACAGACGACCTATCACATACTAAGCCAACGCTCTACCACTGAGCTACAAAGGTTCGCTCTCTATTGTAGTATGTTATTACTATCGGAGTATTTATCACTCAAACGATCATTGTTTTAATACTGATAGGCTCTGCATTTCTACAGTACATATTTACCCCTCCATGCCTTTTACCTTACAGGACAATTACTTATTCTAAGTACTTACGTATAGGTTTGTTTCTTTTCCTCCGAATGATCACTGAGTCTATCTTCGCTGTTACACTAATCTTCTAAAAATGGTGCACCACCGCTTGCGTACACCAATATATTTCTAACATCCTCGCCCAGCACCACTGCCCCCTCTCAACGGTCGCTTAGGAACCTGAACTTACTTTTTATTCTCTCATTTCCTTGGTACTTTGTCTATCTACTTACTCAAGCATTCCTTGATGTTCTCTACTCTACCGCCGTTTTTTAAATCCTTTTTTATCGCTCGGGTGGTTTATCTGATGTTTCATTTCATATGACAGATTTCTGCGTTCTTTTAATTTCGGTTCAACAATTTGGCTCTCGCTATTTAGCTATTACTAATGGGTTTTTAAAATTCCATTTCAAGAGCATCAGATCAAATCCGCTTGAGCTGTCTCCTGTCAAAGTTTGGAATCTAATAAGTGCTTTTTCAACGTAATACCATCGTCCATCTCAGACAGACTTCAACGTACCACGATGTTCTCATTTTCAAGTATTATTTATTCTTGTCTTCTTTCAATCCTTTCTTTCCCCCTATTAGCGCGACAGACCGTACATAATGTATCTTCAATTTCCTTTCCGTTCTTATTCTACAGGATTTCTTTACCTATTGTATTCGAATTTTTAAGTGTCATTAGGGAGTTGCATTCAATATATTTTCACTATTTCTTTTCCTTTTTTCGGAAGGCTTCTATTTTGTGACAGTACAGCACCATCTCTATATCCCGCTCCTTAATCTTCTCTTTTCTCGTCGGTTTTACGTTTCAAATTTCAAGTCCTTTTGTCCAGATAAATTCATTCCCTCCTCCAGGGAATCTTCCATCACACACTCTCTTTTGCGCACTCGTTCAGGATGTTGGATTTCACCCTCGAGTATACTCACTCATCAGAAATCACTAATTGCATTGTCCTAGCTTCTACAGAATTACCAGTCTGTGTGCGTTCTGGTCATCTGTGTGTGTGCGTAAATCCACAAAGGGTGAGGCGATACCCACTAAGTGTTTGAAGCAACTACTATATTTTATACTCCGAAACGAATAAATACTCCGAAACTAGTGAATCTGTTAAAAATTCAAACTTGCTAATGTGGCTAAACGGACTGGTAGTTTTACAAAGGAAAACTGTCATCAAGGTGAGCGTATACGCATCAGAAAATGTTTGTCGAGAAACTCTTCTTCTTGACAAAATCTAACCTGATGTTTCAAATGGCTAAATTTGTATAACTGAACAAAGCAAACTAACCAACTGTAACTGAACTAAACAAACTACGCAGATATAACATATTCATGCACTTAATACTTTTCCGCACAATAATTGTGCTATTTTGCAATATATTCTTTTAAAGAAATTTGTTGGGTTGGGTTGCATAACTGCCAATGATATGATTGTTTAGACATCCCGTCCCTTGAAAAATTCGTATCTACTCTACTCTGTGTATCGTATTGTCGAAATGGATACTCTTTGAAAGGAACAACGTTCCAATATGCTAGAGTTGTACGTTCTTACAAGGAAACTGTCTCCGGTGGAACACGGGAATCTGCATGGTGCTTCCATAGTGCGTTGATTCTGTGTTCAAATGAACACTCTTGTAGCACTACGTTTCTGAGTTCCTCGGAACATGAGTTGCAGGACTTCAACGTTTTCGAAATTTTGCTCCGAACGGCTGAAAGATAGGCAACACTTGATACATTTATGCTGAAGTTGCGCATTTCCCATTCTCCTTTATATGAAAGTTGTGTTGGAGATAATTTAAGTGTTAGATTAAAATTATTGACGAAACTGACGTGTTAATTACTGTGATCCGTGCCAACTTTGAATATTATATAAATACAGGGTGACCCAAAGGAAACCTCCCAACCCGTTAATTTCGTCACTAATTGATTTCCAGGAGGAATCCCAACACAAACCCTATTACTTTAAGGGTGAATGCGCCATCGTGGTCAAAGATTGCATGCTGTCCCTTTTTATTGTGGTCTAGTGGCAAAAAGTGACATTTTCTTAAAAGACAACATCGGTCAAATAAGACAGCAAATCAATGATTTTTAGTTTCAATTTACAAAAGTATGTGATCGTTTAATAATTTCTTTAAAAACTTCGTGAGAAGTTGCGTTTAAAACTCTCAAATATTATAAAGTGGAACATATAGAACCACCAGAAATTTATGGTCCTACATCGCTTCTGCAAGTCTGATCGGAAACAGCATTACACTCAAAATTAGTTTCCCTAAAACCTTTTCTCTCAAAAGGGGAAGGGCCACATATAAATTGTATATGTTTATAGTCGTTTCCTGTTCTCTCCATTGACATCACAATACCAAAAAACAACACAAGAATGACTTAATATCACGAGCTCAACTCGACAATCTGTTTCAGCATCTCCACAGAAAGCGAAAACAACACAGTATCAGAGAACGTTTCGTACAATCAACTATTACACTTACAAGTGCGTGCGGTCGTATTGAGTTCTTGCTTCCATCACCAGAGCGCGCAAACATTACATGACTATTCTAGGCCAGTATAACAGTCACTCTTCCAGTGTTAGTTTTTTTATTTCAAATAATAAAATGTTCACAAACATACCAATGGCTGTATAATTACTCGAAACTCATTAGCAAATTAAACAAAGTTTCAGACCTTTAGCATGTGTTCCGAAAGATTCCGAAAGGTAGTATACACCCGGAGTTTTTCTCCAATGTAAGAAGGGCGATGGAGGGCTCTCATAACGTTAACTATAGTAAATTGTATCCTCACTTAACAATTGTATTTAATTCCTTACATTTTGTAGTACTGAAGGGTAGCAATTGTGTTGTATCACTAGGAATTAATACGATACGCATACGATAAGGATCTTTTTTCTGTTTTCCAAGAGATTGAAAAGAACTTCTAAGGCTTCTTTGTTGTCGTCACTCGCTGACATTTTATTCAGAAAAAATATTACCAAGCTTCATTTTATATAATAGATTTTGAAACGCAATTTCTCGCTAAGTGTTAAAATACCTAGTAAATAATCACATGCTATTGTAAATAGAAACTAAAGACCACTGACATACCGTGTCAATTGACCCATGTAGTGATTTACGAAAATTTCACATTTTGCCACTTGACCAAAATTGCACATTCACTCTCAAATTAATAGGGGCGTGTGTTGGAATTCCTCCTTGAAATCAATTGGTTACGAAATTAATGGGATGGAAAGTTTCATTTGGGTCACCCTGTATTTATATAATATTCATATATGGTCGGGATCAGAGTAATTAATTAACACGTAAATTTCATCAATAATTTTTATCTAACATCTAAATTATCTTCGGCGCAACCTTTTATGTAAAAGTGAATGCTTAACGTATAACTTCAGCGCAAATATATGAAGTGCTATCTACCTTTCAGACGTTCAGAGCAAAATTTCGTAAATTTTAAAGTCCTGTAACTCGAGTACCACGAATCTCCGAAACGTAGAGTTCGCAGGAGTGTTCATTTGAACACATCATCAACGTACTGTGGAAGTTTCATGCTGATTCTCGTGTTCCACCGGAGACAGTTTTCTTCTTAGTGGGAAGTCTCTCACAACAACACGGAGAAAGTCATTTGCACAGTGGGCTGTTAAAAAAAGCAACAAAACTTATTTGTCTGTATGAACGGTTTCGAAATAACTATTTCAATAAGGAACATCTTTCTCGGCGTCAACGACAAGCTGGTCAACCAGCAGCTCTCTCTAGCGACGAAACTAAGCGCAAAGTGGTTCGTCCTGTGCTTAGTTCACACATTAAATCTATCCGACGTCGAAGTGTTGCCCTCAACGTTACAATAATTCCGTTAAATAGGATATCAGAACAAGAATCCCTTCGGGGCAAAGGGAAGAGTGACGCAAGAATTGTACTGAGATAAGAACTGATATCCGCATTGCGAGTGACTTTTCTTATGTCACTATGGTGGAATTGTCTGCTTTGTAATAATATTAAGAGACTTAGTATCCTCCCTTCTCCCATAGTGACGCAGAGAAAGTCATTCGCAAAATGGATGTCACTTTTTTGTGAGTAGAATTCTTGCGTCAGTCTTCTCTTTACCCAGAAGGGGTTCTTGTACTCATATAACTTATTTTGTAAGGCTGCATATTTTTTTAAAAAAGTGTCTTCATACAAAAGGACAATTTTGGACCATGGTAGGCTCCGTATCTCGAAAACGGTAACTCTTATCGAAAAAAATAAGCATCAATTTGCCTTGGTGAGGCCCGCAATTGCCCCCGAAACCCCCTTGTACTAACTATTTTGTGTTAAAGCCAAAAAGCAAACAGGATGACAGAGGCCCTTTTCTATCGTTTGTGAAAATCCTGTGATTGGGCAAAGAAAGTAATAACTTTGTAACCCCTTCACCGATTCACGTATGATACACTGTTTGAAAGGCATTGAAGCGTGGATTCCGATTCCACAAGTTTCGGTCGCCTATATGGTCTGGCGTCAGTGCTATCACCAGACATATGATATTCTGTACTTTTTTCAAATCGCCCTAGGGAGTCCCATGTAGCTCCTACTGACCCAATGTTTTCTGTCTTAGTGTGGCAAAGAGCTTGCAAATGCAGGTTCAAGAATCAAAATCAGGCTTATAGTTCGCTAGATCCAAAATTAAATGTATATATGTGAGTGAAGCTAAAAGACTACCGTTCTTCGTGATAGCGTGTGCTGGACGTTAGGGAGTATAGAATGCATCTTGTACATATTTACGTATAATATGTGAATATAATAAATACGATAAAAGAATATTATTTTATATCTGGGTCATAGACAAATTAAATCAAAACCCTATGTTTCTATTTCAAATTATAATTTCTGATGAAGCTAAGTTTTTCTTAAATGGACCGGTGTCTTCATTACATGCACGGTTCTTGGGACCCAGTTCACTGTTGGAAAGAACTGAACGTTCTACTGACCGAAGGAATATAATGGTATTGATGGGACTAACAACAAATTGTGTACTTGGACCATTTTTCTTTGAAGAAAACGTAAATCAAATTACATACCAGAATATTTTGCGTGAATTTCTTTTCTCTGATCTTGAACGCATAAATCTTGCCCGAATAAATGTAATGTGGTTTCAACAGGATGAGGCTCCAGCACATCGCACTAAAGCAACACTTGGAATTTTGAGAGAGAAGTTTGGAAACCGTTTGTTAAGTATGGGGAGAGAAGTAGAGTGGCCAGCTAGAAGTCCCGATCTAACTCCATGCGACTTTTTTCTGTAGGGTTTTCGTAAACAAAATGTTTACGGGAGTCCTTGAACAACTCTTACAGAGCTTCGACGATCGATAGAGCGTCGTATTGAACAGATAACCCCGGGCACACGTGAAGAAGTTTTCACAAAAACACTCATATACAGAGTTAATTTATGCTTAGCCCATGAGGTACATCACGGGGAATAGATAAATAACAATGCTGTAACGTGTTATTTGTGTAGTTTCGGTTATTTATATTCTTGTCTTGGCTATTCTGCCATTTTCATTAGTTGCGCTTATCGATTGTTTTTCAGCGGTAATTTAGAATGTTCGTTCGCTTGTTGATTGTTTTTTATATCGTTGCTAATCAATAAGTTACTTGACAACATTGTACTTATACGTGTATGCAAGCACATCCTCGCGGTAGTCTTCATGTTGTCCTATGTAAGGACAGATATCTGAACAATTGTTCAAGTCTTAGCATCTTATCGTCTAGAAGCACAATTGTCGTGTGGTGTGGTGAATTTATATGAAGTTACTACAAGTCTTGCAATAAAGAGAAGTTTTCATGATATGAGATATGTGGACTATCAATCCAAAATAGTAATTTACAATTCTATGTTTAGTGAAGTCACGTGTGTAATATATCTAAGAGAGAATCAATCACTTTAGTATTCTTAATCTGGAATATTTGAAGACATCTAATCTTTATATTTGAAAATACTACAAGACAAAATATAGTATTTTTATGGCGCAGTCGGTATTATGAAGAATTTGCGTCCAACGAGGGAATTGTATTCAAGATAACAAGCACATAGTCTATCTGCAATTTGTCAAAATGAAGTTCTGTGAATTTTGAAGATCTTTTCTAGTATTCTTGGATTTTTTTTTTTTTTTTGAAATTATAAACATGCTCGGTAATACGATATTACAACCTTTTGATGCTAATACAATGTAAATTGAAGTCTTTCTTGAGCAGTTCTCCATGCATTATAACATCATCTTTTGATCAAGTTTTAGAATATTTTTTTTACTATCAAGATTTTGGATGGAATTTACATGATTTTATGTAATTCACAATCGTTTTTGGATGAAATATTCATCGACTAACATCAACATCTACATCATCTAGTGATTCTAGAAGATCAGTTTATCTATCAAATATACTCGGTTAGATGATCAAGTCGATCCAAGGAAGGGATCAATTTCAAGTGGCCATCATCGTTTGGCATATTTCTACACTTTCAAGTTATTCAAGGAACTCAGTTTATTCATCGTAGAATATGCGGTTAGTTCTTCATTTCGATCCAGGGATTGGATCAATTTTAAGAGGCCATAAAACGTTTCATCAAGTTGTGAGAGAATCATACAGTTCTGATCGAATCAAGGCTTACGAATCTATCTTCTTGTTTTACCGCATGGGGTTTAGTTGAGAAACCTCTGGTCAGTGTTGTGCATCATTTACGTCAAGTTCTGTCTTTTGTGCTCGTTATCTTAGTGAAGCAAGCTGTCATGATAACTTTGATCTATGGTTTTAGTTGAGAAGACCATCGTCAGTTGAATACATGTTTCTGCATTATCCCTTATCAAGTTATGTATTCTGTCTTCGTAGAACATGTTTTTTCGTATCGCCATTTCAAGCTTAGTTCGAGTATACTAATCAAATGTTAGATGCTTTAAACGATACTAACTTTCTTGAAAGACATTGCACCAGTCTTACGTTAAGTTGACTAAGTTGGAGATAATCAAGAAAAGCCCACACAAAAATCTTTAATTGCAAGTGTTCCACGTATGTAAGACTTTGTAGACAAATCTTACAACACTAATGTTGCTACGACTGTATCCCAACGTAGATTTACATACAAAACCAAGCGTGTCGATTTCTTCGTGTTGAAGAACATCCAAACACTTTGACTAAATGTCGATTAATCCATCCGAGAACACCCAAAGTCCATGTAACCCCATTAAGAATATGACTCTTCAAACCTTTATTTAAAATACTATAAGAACGAAAATATAGTAAACAACCGATGGCTTAAGAGTCCATCAAGAGGTCAGGGACAGTTTCACAGGAAAGGTAATATTTTTCAAATGTTTCCCTGTACTCAGTAGATATGCACAAGAGTAAATAACGGTAAAAGTCTCGAATGAAGCTTTGAGAAAAATGGAATTAATCAGGTAATGACCTCCTAGGGGAAACAGTTTCCCATTTTTCTAATGGATGTCATTGATAGTTTAAAACTAATACGAATTCACCGCAATTCAATGTTTCAAATAACTTGATATTTTCCCTTACCTGAAATACGAAACGTTAGTTTTATGACCTTCGACCTTTCCTTTCCATTTAAACGAAACCTTTGGTAGGTTTTTACTCGTGTGTTCCTTGGCAACAAATGCCTCATCATCTGATACTTGTCCTTACCTGCAATACGAGCCTTTGGCTTCGTGACTTTTAGCTATTTGTGATGCTGCCGGCAGTTTCCTTTGGCAGAAACGAAACCTTCGGTAGAACCTTTGTGCCAATGTTCCTTGAGCTCTTCTACAATTGAGATGATTTTGTGCAATAAGCTGTTGAAAGGAACGCTTATCTCTAAAAGGTCACAGATGACCTGCTAAGGATCACGGGGTCAAGTTTTGGATTCTCGTAAGTCACATGTCATGTTTAATTTTAAATCATATAGAAACTCAATTAATTGTTTCAAAAGTCGAATGCTTTAATAGTTGTCATTACCTGAAATACGACACTTAAGCTCCATGACCTTTGATCTCTTGTGACATTTTTGACCTTTCAATTTGAAGAAAAGAAACCTTCAAGCTGTCCTTTATTTGTGTGTTCCTTGTCATCTGTGATGGAATTAATCTTGTACGATAAGCCGTTGAAAGGAGCGTATAATCCGTAGAAAGTCACAGATGAACTGCTGAAGGTCACAGGGTCAAGTTTTGGACCCTAGTAGCCCAGGTCTTCGAGCCAGAGGTGGGCCTACGAAATGTTGGCCCACTCTTGGTTCGATGTCTGTGCTACTAGGGGATTTTAGTAAGTCAAATGTCATTTTTAATTTTAAATCATATAGGAACTCAATTAATTGTTTCAAAAGTCGAATGCTTTGATAGTGGCCATTATCTGAAATACGACACTTAAGGTCCGTGACCTTTGGCCTCTTAGGACGTTTTTGACATTTCCATTTTGCTGAAAAGAAACTTTTCCGTCCTTTATTTGTGCGTTCGTGGTCATCTTTTTTGATGGAATTAATCTTGTACGATAAGCCGTTCAAAGGAGCGTATAATTCCTAGAAAGCCACAGATAACCTGCTGAGGGTTACGGGCCCAAGTTTTGGATTCTCGTAAGTCACATGTTGCTTTTCATTTTAAATCTTTAAGGAACTCATTTAATTATTGCAAAAGTCTAATGCTTTGATAATTATCATTGTCTGAAATACGACACTTAAGCTCGGTGACCTTTGACATCTTCTGATATTTATGACCTTTCAATTTTGCTGAAATGAAATCTTTAGTCTGTTATTTATTTGTGTATTCGTTGTCACCTTTATCGATATAATTAATCTTGTAGGATAAGTTCTTGAAAAGAGCGCTAATCTCGCAAATGTCACAGCTGTCCACATTTGTCATTGCTTAGCATCAGAATTTATGGACATATACTAATTGTTGCTACCAGAAATCAATATTAAAAAGAATGAGACCATCATTTAACATTGAAATCCCATAAGGGAAAAATTGCAATTCGGCCTTTCATCTCGTGCCGTGACTTCGTTTTTCTGTCAAACGAAACTTAATATCTAAAAAACTCTCTTCTATGTTGGTTGTCCCAGCTCTTCCCATTTCTGTGTTCTGGAACAATGAAATTTGCAGCCGAATTTTGCGACAATATACATATATATATATATATATGTTATAATTACGTGAACGTTACATTTAAGATTGAACTATCAAATTTTAGTTCTCTGCGGAAGGATATGCCTATATATTGCCCAATTATGAGCCTGTTGTTTGTAATCTAAGATTCAAGGTCCGAAACTAGTTCAGCGTGGTGTTAATGTAACGTTTGAACCATGATTTTTGTCGAAACCTCTACTTGAACACTGCTCATCTATTATGTCATTAATGAGCTGTACTCTGTCACAGTTGTCCCTAATTGAAGTAGTAAGTTTCAGCAGCCACCATAATCAATAGTAAGATAAACGTTATATAACTTTAAGTTAAACTGAAAGAGTTGCTTGATTGTAATCAGTCCATATTGGATTTATGTTCAGAAAAGCCAAAGAAGTTAATAAATGTGTACCATATAATTCGATACTCAGGCTTTTAAGAATAACAACAGATTATTCGATAGCCTAGTCTAAAATTATGCTGACGTGTCAACTTGTATAACTATTTTCTCAAGATAAATATTGTACAAATCAGTTTTGTAACGTACAGTGGAGTAACCTCCGACTGAATGACTAGACAATTCCTCGGTTCTCCTAGTGAGTGGTGGTTCTAGTAAGCATCCAAGGTATCGACTAACGAGTTATAATTTAAAACAGCACAATTGCAATCATTTAAATTCATTATTAGAAAGAGGAAGTTCCTGCAACAGGGCGCGAAAGTTTTTTGTTGTTTCGAGCTGCTTATTAATTGTCCCCCTCTTTGCTACAACATAAAAGACCCAGAAAGCACAGTAAACTTTCCAGTTGACCCATGCCAAATTTTTTACAACAAACATTGCATGTCAAACTTGCTACAAACCTTCCCAGGCAAGCTTGCTACAAACCTTGTTTTTTAAAACGTTGGTAGACCAACATCGAGCCTGTAGCGAGAAACGATTTTAGCCTAAAGTGGGTCTCGAACTGACAATCTTCAGATTTGTATGTTGTCCAGCACCGATCACTCCACGGATTCTTCTGTTGGATGGAGTATATTTTACTAGTCCTTTCATGGTACGAAAACAATTTCTGGAATAAAGATATTTATGTAGACTTTGAAACTGGGAATGCTTATAAATCCTGTTTTAAAGTAGAGCTATGAAGAAGGTTGATTCTTGATTTTTCCGAAGTGAGCCACCTCAAGAGTGTCATAATGATATATACTTTACTGTTCGGGTCGACGACATTTCTCGAACCGGCTGCCAATATTCCGGATAGTACTGTGGCGTTACTCTACAGAGAAGAGTAAAGCCAAGTTCGCGGGCGTAATAGCAACCTTTTCAGGTTTCAGGGGTTTCAGAGGTTCGAGCAAATTTGGTACGTGACTAAAGAAGCGTGGTCAACCAGCGGCAACTTTGCCTCAAGGGAAACAGCTGTCAAGAGAAAACACATCCAAATACATTTGAAAACACATCCAAATACATTTTATACAATTTATTTCAAGCTAGTAAGAATAAAAAAAATGTGAAGGATAATTACATTAGGTACATCATGGAAGTATATTAACAAATTCTTATAATGAACATTTCTCGTTTCTATGGATGTACGATTAAACAACTAATATTAAACAAATGTTTCAACAAACAACAGACTACCTCTCCTTTGATTCCATTGCCAAAAGTTGAAGTTAATACAATCAATTTCTAACTAGGCAACTTCTAAATGAAGGGGACCGATACCGTTGTATAAAGACGTGAAAGTAAGACATGCTACGTGTCGCAACGCAAAATATGTTTCATGTACGAAAACTTTCAAAGTCCTAGAATTTAATTGACTAACCTGTCGATTGTAGTTTTTCTAAGTTCCTATCTGGTTGCAATTCACACAGTGGTGTCGTTCCAACGGTTTCGAGGACTGGTAAGGCCCCTGAAACTTCCGTCCCTAGGTTTTTATATGAGGTCGTTTTGACACGCCTAAGTTTGTTTACACTGGAATGTTCTAGAAAGAATTTCATGAACACGTAGCCCTTACGTAAAAGCTCGTGATTTCGTTCTGGAACAATTCGACAGGAACTGAGGAAGGATGTTTGGGTAGTTGAGTAACGAGTAAGTCTATTCTTGACCACAGTTTGTCTGCTATAATTGTTCCATCAGCTTCTATTGATTTTATCTAGCCTTTGTTTATGCCGCTTCCCTTAGATTCTCATCGTTGTTTTCTAAATTCCGCAAAAACAACAGAAATCTTATGTATCACCAGACCAGATTGAGGCCAAATTTCCTGCACAGC
>JAGDQP010000169.1:0-20787 GCA_022664845.1 Lepisma saccharinum
TGATTAGTGCCGTTCCTCCTGCTTTAATTAATTCGGCTGGAATATTGTATATTCCTTTGATTTAAATTTTTTTCAATTTCTTTAGCGACATTTCGATCTCGCTAGGTTCGGGAATCCACGGTTCTGCGATATGGATTTCAAATTCCTCTGTTTGTTCCCCGTTGTGTACATTAAGAAGTTTGTCGAAATAATTTCTCCACACATCGACTATTTTAGTCGGGTCCGCCTGAAGATCTCCACATGCATTTCTAATCATTCCTAACCTCGGCTGATAACCTTTTCTTAACGAGGTTACCCCTTTGTATAGATCTCGTATGTTATTTGTCTTCCCGTTTTCCTCTATCTCCTGAATCTTCTGCGTCAGATATTCTCGCTGTTTGTTTCTGAACCCACGTGTGGCGTTTCGTTTCGCGATACTGTAGTGGTTGGTATTTGCTTCGCTTTTATTACTTAGCCATCGTTGCCTTGCTTGTTTTCGTTCCTCATGAAGCTTAAGGCATTCTTCATCAAACCAAGGTTTGCTTTTCTGTTGTTTCTTCTCACCTACACGTTCCTTCGCTGCGCTCTTAATTGTTTCACGAATTGCCTCCCACATCTTACTTACATCAATTTCATTATTATCATCATCATTATCATTACTCCAGTCGGCTAGGATTTCGAACCTATTTGAGAGTTCGAGTTGGTAATCTACTTTTATGCTCGGATTATTTAAGCGTTTCACTTCTAATTTCAGTTGTTTTGATCCCTTGCTTTCTCTGTTCGCGATGCATAACTTTTCCCATACTTTTGTGATCATTAATTGATGGTCGGTGTCACCTTCAGCTCCTCTGTACGACCTAACATCCAATAGGTTGGTGTGTATTCGTCTATCTACTAATACGTGATCGATCTGGTTGAGAGTTTTGCCGTCCGGAGATACCCATGTGTATTTGTGTATGTCTTTGTGTTCAAAGTACGTGCTCTTTACCAGTAGGTTTTTCGAAATCGCGAAAGTTATCAGTCTCTCTCCGTTGTTATTGGTCTATTCGTGAAGGCTGTGTTTGCCTATAGTAGGTCTATATTTTTCTTCCCTCCCTATCATTGCATTGAAATCACCCAACACAATTTTCGAATTATACTTCGGCATTCGGTCAAACAGCCTTTCTAGCTCATCGTAGAATATATCTTTGTCGTTACCAGTAGCCACCTCGGTCGGGGCATAGACGTTTAATAAAACCGTGTTGCCTCATCGAGTACGTATCGTAACGTACAATAGTCTTTCGTTAACGAACCCTATATTCTGAACCGCCTGAAGGATATTGTTCTTAATGAGGAATCCTGTTCCGAAATCGTGAGACTGTGTTCCACCATAGTAGAAAGTGTACTTGCCCTGTCGGATTCTATCTTGACCCTCCCACCGAACTTATAGGAGAGAGAGAGAAAAAAAAAGACTTGACCAGTGCAATTTTTTATTGAACTCCCTGAACTAAAGTGGAACAGGTCATACGCATTAGAGCTATTCAGGTTTCTAAAGCCACTTGAGTCAGTAGGTCAACTAAAAGTTGAAAAGTGCAGTACAGTGCATAAATACAGTTTTAACATAGAAAAAAAAAGGAAGTTTCTTAAATTATTTTGAAACAAGAAATTTGCTTACCTCATCATAAGAAAACACTTCCAACAGAAAGGATGTCACAATGCAAGTGATTCCAGTAAATAGATTAATGACGATCAGAAAAATGTATGCAGAGCTCGGTTCTTTGAACAGAAAAGATACTGGATACATCATTGGTGTTATTGACCACCTACAGAAATGAGACCAAACATAATACGCACATATAGAATAATCTTTAAATGGATATATGCACATAATAGGAACGTTTGCTAACAGAATTACTATAGTATTTCTGACTATTTCACTTATAGAATATCTCCGTAAATCTTGAAGGACCTAGCCAAATAAAAATACAACTCTCTTGGCATTTTTGTGTGCATTTTACTTGTTCCAATACAGTAGTCTTCCTACTACCGTAATTGAAAAATAACATTTATATAAAGACCAGAAATAGTTTTTTTAAAAAAAAAAGACAGAATAAAAATAAATTTATACCACACCATAACATAAAGCTATATTATAACGTCGAGGTGCAATCCTAAGATACTGTCAAAACTGCAAAAGGCAATTCCATTTAATTAATTTCAAATGTACTTTGTATCTCAGAGTATGTATTTTATACTTATTACAACACTTGTACACTTTTCATGTGAATAGTTCACATATACAAGAGAATTAACGATCTACATGCAGAAGAGAATTAAATTCAAGAAATTAAGGTGAACAAGGGTGTTAGACTGACACAAATAATACAAGCAAGTTAAATATCAAACGAACTTTAGCCAGATTTGGTGTTATAGCTCTCCACCAAAACAAACAACTAAAGATCAGTGATCGTTCTAGTGATTCCGATTGCTAACTTTGAATAAACACCAGGGACGAAGTGCAGGTTCGTGTTCCGCTCACGCCAACCATTCCGACTGAGATTTTCCACGATTTTCCTAAGTCACGTCAGGTGACTGTCGGAATGGATCTAGAATCTAGGTCCTGGTGGTCACATTTCCGATTGCTGTTCTCTCGATAATACGAGAAAAGAATCAGACGTGACGGTATATAATCTTAAGATAATGTAAAGGCCAGAAATATAAAATTCAATGAAATTCGGTAAAAAATGATTCATGATGATCATTGTTTTCCCGGAGGCAGGTCTATGACTCGAAGGTTCCTGGGCAAAGTGAATCGATGGTGATTTACCATTACCTTAGCAAAGCAAGATTATATTGGTGCGAAAATGAATTTTAAAAACAAGCACGAGAAAACTGAACGTGAAAAGGTACAAAGAGAAGCGTAGGTGAGAGGAGTAGCAGCAGTCAAGGCTGAAGCTTCTTGAAAGGAATTATGTAAAACACGAACTGTAAATTGAAAAAGGAAAGAAGATAATAAATTAACTAAAAATTAAAATTTAATAATAATATGAAAATAAATGTAAAAACTGAAAATTAAAGAAAGCAGGAAAAGAAGTATGAACTGTAGGGAAATTTAGATAGAGTTTAGCGATAAAGTTGAAATGTATGTTTGATCCCATACCTTGCTAAAGGTCAAAGACCTTTCGATTTGCGAATTTCCAAGATATGTACACGAAAGAACGGCTGCAATATTCAATGTAATGAGACAGCTAGGAGATGGAATAGTATTTATGTTGACATGAAATTAAAAGAAACTTTTCTACTTTGTTAATGACGAAAGAGGATAAAGGATGAAGAGTAATAGCGTCAATTATGTTGGAAACATCGTAGCAGCCAGTGCCTCGTCCGGACGAATGTGTATTGTGGACGTTACCGTACGCCAGCGGAATTTTATGATACTTTTCAGGTAGAGAACAAAGGTTTAATATAGGCCCAGTTCAAAAAAAATTCTCCATTTTCCAGAGATTCCCTAGGTTGGTACTCCATCTGCAGAAAGATCCTCCAGTCTTAGGTAGTCATTATGCTAGTTTGAAGATAATTTGTAGCAAATGAAGACAAGGTTGGTACTAAGGAAGTCTCGAAAGATTGGAAGTGCAAAAACTTAACGGGATTCTTAAACCGGTGAAACTTTTACAAACCAGATGAGTGGAATTTCAGGTTGAGAGAGAGGAAAGAGGTTGTAAAAATAGAGCGAGAGATCAGAAAAGCACAATTTGGAGTCCCTAATAACAATAACTAGAGGCACAAAGGAGCATTTGATATGGAAGCTACTGAAATGTAAACAATGCGTAATGCGTATTGCTGATACATTTAATGTTTCTAGTGAACTGGTCTCCACCCAGATGTCCGATTCTATTAGGTGAAGTGTTTCCGGGAGAGGAATCAAGTGAATCCGGGCAGAATTGATGTACACTCAGATTCATACAAAACAGTCGGTGATACAATTTTAATTTCGGATAATTGCACTATTTGGCAACAAATATTACGCCACAAGTAAAACATATGAATAATTTATTTTATATCTACATGGTTTCATGGTTTGGTATAGCCACATTGTGCAATTTTTCCAACAGAAAAAAAATCTCTTCGTCCACTTTCTACCAATCTGAGAGTACGATAATGCCATGTCAATGAAAATCGTTACCTAATCTTTAATATTGCTTCAGATTGGTTTGTTTAACTGTAAGCTAGAAATACCGAGTGTGGTAATCACGATACTCAGGAATCGCATCTCAGGATCGGCCATCTTGGCTGACTTTTTCCTTGGTTTATCTGGCGTACCAGACAAATGCCGAGAAGGTACCTTCAATTTAAGGCCTAAGCAACTTCCTATCCCTCCTTCCACCACATGACGGCTTCAAGATGATGTAAAGATCACACAAATATGTTTTAATATAAGATAAAAAGAAAATAACTTACCCATACAAAAGGAACAATGAGACCACTGCAGGGAAATTCATGTCTGATGTGTAGGCAGGTATGTCGAAGATTAAAAGAATCAAAACACAACAAGTAGCAGGAACGGTGTAGTTACACTGAAATATTTGTAAAAACATGTGAAATATACACCACCACCAATAATCAAACAAACTTGTTTATTTCAGTTATGTATCATAATTTTCGAAGTTATTAATTTTTTAATATTAATATTAAACACAGACATCAAATTTATCTAACGAAGAATTAATATAGAATTAATTTGAAAGGAGGGTAGGGAAGGTCATAACATTTATGTTACCTGGTAGTCCCACACCTAAAACATTTTTGACATTCACCGTTAACCAGCATCTGCTATTTATTGAAAGAAAATTTTTGTTAACTCTTGTTATTTCTCATTAGTTGGTGATCTGATAAAACATTAGCTAGTAATTCACTAGAACAACTGATTGCAATGTCTCAAATTGAATAATATCCCTAGTTTGGAGGTACAAAGTTAAAAGAGCAAGAACAGTGTACTCCAGCCTAGATTACTGAAGTAGGAACAAATTAGATAATACGTAGGGTATGTTACAATCCGATGAGTATTGATCTTTTACACTGGCATCAACTTTGTCACCAATAAAACTTGTCACAGCTTTGAAGAACCTTCAATGCTGTGCTCAGCAAGTTTTCCTTTCTATAAGAAACGCGAAATAAATAATAAACTAGAAAGGGAAAATGGATCGCAACCCTCTGAACAACTAAAGCAAAATATGCACACTTTGTACAACAAAATGAAGTAATAACATATACCACACTAACCTTACCTTGAATACTCTTTGTGATGGTAAAAGTCTCTTTACATAGTATTTCATTAATTTGTAGCATAATTCTTACATTGAATAATGAAATTTATGTTCCATCCAATTATTCCTTCTACAATCTCAGCAGGTTGCACAAACACACACAGTAAATATATTACAGCCAGCGAATTTCAGAAATCTAGTTAAATCCTTAGTCAGGCTTACCGTCAGGATTCAAATCAAAAGTCTCCAAAATATTGGTCACTGGACCCGATAACGATTCACAGAATTTTTACGAATGGTCTTAACAGCTCGCAATCCTTTTTAAGATGACGACTTCGGAAAACAACATTTACAAAGATTTAAGTAACAGGTTCACTCCTTAAACAAATTGTTAAGATACCCAAGGAAAATGCATCAACGTCTTCAGTGTAGTTTTTAAAAATCACAAGTAAATTCCCTAGTAATTTCGAACACACTCTCGTTCTCATCGATAGGGGCGCACACTACCACACATTTAAACAAATAAGAACAAAGAAAGTGAAAGTAACAGAGGAAAGAGGGAGTATGTCCTGTAAGAAGTGAAGCTAAAATTTGTACTATTTACATGGTAGTGAATTTTTATCTTCGATTGTTTTAGTGTTGCCAGCTCGTATATACTAACAGAGGTGTTTATGTGAATGTGAAGAAATTACTAAATTAAAAAGATAAAATTAACATTAAATTAATAATAATGGATCTACTGTGATGTATGTTTTGTAGATTCGAATGTGAAAAGCAATGTTTGTATATAAATAATACAAGTATAATTTTTATACCTAATTTCCACAAAATTAATAAGACAAGTAAAATTAGTAAAGACGGCTGAAATATGAATACGTTTATTTTCTGGGTAAATTTTCTGTGAATGGAGACAACGATTTGTGTAAGTTACTCGTCTGTATTCAGTTCTAGGCTTTCAGAAATAACAAACTAAAAAGTTGATGTAACTTCAGAAATGATGTAACACGCTTTCATGACTGAACGATCTATCTTTGTTTTGGATTTAAGACGTATTTGAGCTGAAGCTATTTGATGTTGGTATCCCTTTCACGTTCATTTCACTTTCTTGTTAAGTATTTTTTGTACAAGCATGTGTAATTCCTAACTACGCTGAATTATTATAAATTCTTTAGAGAAAATATAACTGATAAATACTTCATGTTTTCCGAACCTATTCACAAAAATCGTGAGTTCTTGCCAGTTTTTCGTGACTTTTATTTTTCACGTGAGCTATCACTGTAGCAAACGTTAATGAAAGATCGTATCTAAACTCTACATAAGATCTTACAGAATACAGCGTTGCCAAATGCTACTCAGTCGGCTTAAAAGTGACAAAATACTGGCAAACAACTCATGATTTATGTAAACATGAAGTGCTTATTAGTCAGATTTCCTTTGAAAAGTCTGTATTAGTACATAATTAGATCATAACTAACACATTTGTTTTTAAAAAATACTTACAAGAAAAGGTTTGGTAATCTTAATACACAAAACTGATGACTCCGAACTACCAGAACTTTCAAGTTTGAAATAAAATGTTCTCTACTTTGAGGACGTAACGAAGATAGCACATCTGACTTAACTTTCGAAATACACGAATATCTTACTTCGCCACACAGTCGTTGACAAGGTGTCCCCACAGCTTTTTTACCCTCTCCAATTTCCATGTTCTTGCCCAGTTCCCAAAGACTGAGGAAAAGCTGGACTTTGATCCGAAAATATTATCGTACTTATTCATATTCTGTGTATTGTCCATAGATCTGTATTTCGAAAGGTAAGTATTGTTCTTCCTTGAGAATATTTTTATTACGCACAAGAGGAAGTAATGACTTACCATATCCCAAAAGTAATTAGCAGTCCAGTAGACAATTCGATGTACTCCGCTTACCACTTGTAAATGCTTAGCTTTGGTAAACCTTTCATACACAAGGAAGAGAACAAAACTTGCAGGTACAAAACTCATGGCAACGATGATGAATATGGAAATAAGCACATCAGTGCCTTGAAGAATTTGGTCCTTAGAAAAGGCTGTTTGAGTGTCTGTCATGGGATGATTTATAACTGTGATTCCTGAAATTAAGAGCATTATTTACAAATACGTTTGCCGAAATGACAAAAAGGCCAACACTACTTAAATATTACAAATGCATCACCAAAATGTAAAGAATTTATCAATTTTAAAAATTGTGTAAGGTTTAGAACTACATTGTCACTTACATATTTCGGAAACTTATATTTCAACAGTTTTACAAATGTTTCCATATCACAAGGTTTGAACTACATGTACTTTTATTTTTATTTTACTTCAAAGAAGTAGTTTGACAAAGATGGTGGTCTAAAAAGTGAAAGAGGTTATTGTAAAAATAAAAACATTAAATAAATTTTAATACTTTTATTCTCATATATTTATTCGTAACATTACCAGCATACTTCATAGCTCACATAAATTTCGCTCAACATGTTGAATTTGAATTTAAATTTTAAGATTTTTAGGCAACTTTTGGCTCACGCCGACTCAACATGTTGATAAGACAAACCTAGTATTTTGTGACATCACTCGCATCTTGCACGATACACGCAGCCATGTTTAGTATTTTGGTCACCTATGTTGCCCCTGAACTAAATTATATAAAGTCAAATTTTTGTTATTTCAATTATATTGTGTATACAAAAATATCTATTTTTCCGGCCGAACATTATTTGATGTGTAAAGTTTTGGATACGCAACGATTGAACATTCAAATATTCAGGACAAAATATTTATATTCAACCATATATCCATGATATATAAGTGTGTGTATGCAAAGGAAATTTAAATTAAAAATTGTTATATCTTCGGAGATCTGTTGTCATACGAAGATCAACGACCGCCTTCAGAGATGTGGTATATAAGTCGCTGCAGTCGTAGAATAACTCCTTATTGAGCTTCAGCCTAAACTGTTTCTACGTCGTCTTCACGCAGGCAACCTACAGACAAATAGACAGAGCGGACGGGTCCAAGCAGACCCCATTTTACCAACTGATGCTGGGTAACAGTGTGGCCAGGTCATGGAAGCGGGAAAATGACCAGATGTGTCGGAGAAAACCTCAAATGGAGGAGAAAGTGTGAAGGTTACTAGGAGTAGGTTAGCGGCTTCCTGAAGGAATAAGAGGGTAAAGAATCAGACGGGGGATAATAATAATATAATAATATAATAATAAAGATGAACGAAAAACGGAGAATAAAGAAACAATATTGAAAAATAAGATAAAAGTTCAACTACAGATGGAATGAAGAAGAGAATGGAAGAAGAAGAAACAGCGCAGCAGACAGTTACATACAGTTGAGGTCGGGTTCATTGTTAGCGGATAGCATAGAGATGTACGTCTGCTCTCATCTCTTTCTAACTGTGGCAGGTGAGTCAGGGTTCAGAATTTTCAGGATGCTGACTCGAAAGGTTTCGTCAAAGCTGCAGCCGTATATATATATATATATATATATATATATATATATATATATATATATAAAATAGGTGAAATTTTAATAGAAAGGAATGGATTTGTACTTACGTAATATCGTCACGAAAATGACGTACACGATTACACATACAACACTATACAGCCACTTATAATTTTCGGTTTCATCCGTCATAGTAGTGGACAATAAAGAAGTTCGCTTAACACACGTCCATAATTTAAACAGATAGAAAAACAACATGGCGGACGATCACATCAAAAACAATTAGCGACGTTCTGCGCGTGCGCAAGTACTCATGGGAAAGGGATTTTGGAAATGGTGTTTTGTGTTGAAAATTGAGCTGGGTACCTTAAAAAAATTAAAAAACTGGGACTCACTAAGGAAAACGTAGTCAGGAAAGTGGAATACAGTATAGAAATCGCAGTGGGAGAAATTAAGATACAGTATAGAAAACGCACCCCGAAAAAAAAAAATTGGGATATAGTATAGAAAAAGTGTCCCAAAAAAAGGGATTTAGTATAGAAAGCGTACCTCGGAAAAATGGGATATGGTATAATAGGAAACGCAAAGAAAAGGGAGTAGATTGCTGAGTCAATTACAAAAAGTAGAAGTCAGTATAGAAAACGAAAAAAAAAAAAAAGCCTGGGTAAAGCATTTGTAAAAGAGTTGAAATCAAGATTCCAAAATATGTAAGTGACTGTGAAGTTCTAAACATTTCAAAATTCTCACTTTTCAAATTTCTTTAACCTTTACTATTTTTTTCATTATATTTACGTTTTCGAATACACATATACATAAAGAAACATTTTCATATAATAACCTTTGTTCGTTGAAGTATCCTTCTGGAAGAAGATGAAAAGTACTTAGCGAGAAATATTTTTCAGTTGATAACGAGGATAATATAGGATTATTCAAACAGGTACGTTTTGTTTTTCATAATATTTGTATTCCGTGTGTGGAATAATAATATTACTTAGGTGAAACTCCTACATTTAGTTGAAACTACAAATGTGCTGACCAAAAGTAAATTTTGCTTCTGAAACTTCATCACAAGATTCCATGGAGTATTTAAAATTACAACTATTTTCTTAAATTTTTCAAGTATAATATGCTGAATAATCTCCTTTTAATCGATTGACTGATAAGCTGTAACATTTATGTCAAGCATGATTCGCTCTATTAGACGAAATACAAATATGTGGACTTCTTTCAATTACAATGACATAAATTCAATAACAGTTATGTTATAAACAATTAACATAATTTATTATCTAATTTCGAAACATACTGAAAAATGTTTGTTCCGCAATTGGGACTCTTGTATTCAAAGTCTGGTGCTGATGATTCTCACCGAATCTTTGCTTTAATCAACTGTTTTCCTAATGATACTTTATCAAAATCTCTTTAACATATTTTTCTTCTTCTTCTTTCCTTATACAGAAACAGATAATCACCAATCCCTGGAAGCTACACCAAGATTCGTTTCACGTAATATTTTACATGGAGAAAGAACGAAAACAATTCTCTTGAGCATGGTTGTTACAACTGAAAGTATAAGGTGTGAAACTCCTAATCGATTTACTCTACTCCCAATTCTACGAACTTTTTGATCAACCCTCGTATCCTTCAGAAAACTACGTTAATAAAAAATAAATATTCAAGCTCATCACATTTACACTTCACAAATAACAATACTGTATTAACGGTTATTAACTTACCATATGCTGCAGGATTTCCTCTCTCAGGTGGAAGGTTAGCCCTCAAAATGGCATTATTCAATGTATTTACGTACGTAGGCATTGCATGAAAGCCTTTATGATTATACCAAACTTTTGCAGCATGCCTCACAGCGATCTTCCGGAATATGGGAGGAGCCTTCCAGGCGAAGTTAACAGGTACAAAGTCACGTATCAAACCAAATGTCAGCGCACCATACCTTCTTAACCTATGATCAATAATATAATGAAATAATTTTAATCAATTCGTAATATTTAACTTCTAATATATACAACACTGAATTGAATAGTCACACTAAATCTGAACAGTTGTAACAGTCTTACATATTGCATTCTTAAAAGCATTTCTATTCTGTAGTCACACAGTAATGCTATACTAGAAAAATACTATTGGGCGTTCATATGAGCACTTATTAATCACAGCGCCTATATGTAAAATTATTGGATCTATTTTGGCATTATGCAAGGATTATTTGCCGAAACACTGTTAAAAATATTTTTGCACTCTACCATTCCAACAATTATTCTATACTCTCTGACAGATAGATAACGCAGTTAGATGCTTAATCTACCTGAGCTGTTTATTTTAGTTCTGTTAAAATTGTTTACCGTTTATTTGTGTATAGATTATCTTGAACATTCTGAATTAACTAGTCTTCCATGATTATTGAGACTTTAGAATTAATCAACATTGAAACCAGTCATCACAACGTTTTTTCTTGATCATGTGAAATCTTCCCCCACACATTCCACAATCACATATATACATTTCTCACTTGGGCATTGTTTTTCACGATACGACGCTTTAGTTCTGCTTCTACGCTTTTGTAATCAGTTAACTTTCACGTTCAAGTAATATCTTAATTTCTTACTCCCACCAACTCTTTTTTTTTTCTTGTCTTACATTAAGAAAGATTTGACTATTTGATTACCAATTCCGATATTTTCTCAACAGCAAAACTAGGTTAAGAAATATATTCCAATTAAAACTTGTAACATTTTCACTGATATAGAGTACCTGCACAGAAAAGTTGGAATGCAATGTGACGAACACTATTACTAGTGGTATTTGCTTTTTAAATTAGTAACTTATTTCGGAACTTAAATACTAATGTAACCCACGAAAGGTAGTTAACTAATCATTCTTTTAACTTCAGTCTATAAGGAGGTACTAACCTGAACATGTCTGTAGTATACAGAAAGTATGCACTCTCATTCTGTCCAGAAATATCAAGAAGAATATCACCTGTCACCACTTTAAAAGAAGGCGGATTAGAATATCCATAAGATGGACATACAAAGCCTGTTTTATCCTTACTACAGTGACAAATTGGGTAGAACCTATTCAGAAAGAAAAATTAAATAAATTAAATAGTTATAATATCTTACGTAGTAAGTAGAAAATATTCTGGATTATTAAAAATAAACAAATAATATATGAGTTGTTTCATGCCATTTCGCCTAGTGTCTATAAAATCTAATCAACTTGGAACTGGAGAGAACAAATAGCACCAGATAAATTTAACAGAGCAACACCTAAATAATTCACTCTTTAGTATGGAATTTTAGTAAATTTTATAATTTTATTTTATAAATACGCAAGGTGCACAACAAGGTAGCAAAACAAAAGCGTACTCAGGTTTTCTAGTCTCTTGTGACTTTTATGTAGAGTTGAAACTAACCACACACTTTCAAGCTAAATAATAAACTTCCGAACTTGTGTTCAGTTCGTCCTCAGATTTAAAGAATGTGAAAACAAAAAAGGGCAGTGCGAAAAAAAAAAACATCGCACAACAAACTACATAATGGTTCCTTTAAATTTTGAAAACAGAATTACCAGATAATAAGTTGAGTAATGATTTTCTTTTCTTTTCATTGTTTGAATTTTAAGAATTTTATTTATGGCTTTTAGGCATCTAAGGCTCAGGCCGGAATAAGGAGGGTAAAGAATGCGTGAAAGTGACGACCAGGGTTTATGTTGAAGGGATCGAACCCACGACCTCCCGAATGCAAAGCCAACGCTCTACCACTGAGTAAGGCGGCTCGGTTTCTTTTTATTGTGGTGTGAAATAAAGGTGTATTTTGTTTATTAGTGCCCAATGAAGTAACTACAAAAAAGAGCGGGAGTTTTATTAGGATTACTGCTATCTGTGTTCAGGGAAAGATTTTGTTGTCACCATGTAGCAGGATTCCTTTCAGATCTTGTCGATATGTGATTCCGACTGTGATGAACGCATGATGGGGTAATACTGTTTTGTTTCACTCGAGTGCTTAAACAAGCCCGATACTGAATTGGATATTTTGGAGTATTTAATGTGTTCTTTTACTCTTACATGGAAATTACTTTTCGTTATACAAGGTTAAAGGAACACATTAAATACGCCAAAATATCCAACCTTATATAAGACATATCTAAGCACTTCAATGAATGCAAAAAACACAAAACAGTATTACCTCACGACGCATCATTCACAATCATCACATATCGACAAGGCCATAAAGTAATCGTGCTACAATATAGACGTTCTATAATTTTAGTTTACAGTATTGAAATGTTCACTCAGATTTATAGCAAATAATCAATGAGGTTTTTTTAAGCCTGCAAAATTACACAAAATAAATATATATATATATATATATATATATATATATATATATACACAGAAGAAAAATTAACATTTCATGTGGTTTGCTTATCACAAACATCGGTATGGTATTCCTATATCTTGTAACGTTTCAAGCGTAGAAAGACCTTCATACAATTGGTCACTTTCTATCACTCTGAGCAAACACATATCTATGATCTGAGCCCGTCATAAGTTGAAGAGCGTGTTTCGGAAAGCACATCTTCCAGTGAAAGGGATGAGGACTGTACGATCCCAGCATTCGAATAGGAGACTGTAGAAAAACAATAAACAAGCTCAGCCAGAATGATATGATTCTGCTGCTTCTCTAGTGTTGATCCAAAGTCACCACAAAATTACGAAAACTGGGTGTCTTCGTGAAATGTAAGTACTTTGAAAATGAGAAACAACATAAGAGATGAAGACAAAGAGCTTACCTTTCTTTGGTGCTTGGTGCAAGCGATGTGGTGGACCAATACCATGGAGTAGTGGCTTCCATGTCTTCGCTGTCTTTGGGTGAAAACGGTTTAATTGTTGGAACCGGAGGAACAAAATTTTCCAGTGGCAAGCCTAAAGGAAGGAAAATATTATGTACTATTGAAATTCAGAACAAAATATCAGTATTCTTATGTTGTGCAATAGACAAGTGCTGTCACACACGTACAGTGGATAACATCAGTGAGTCAGATTTAACCATACAAATTCGATTTACCAAAAATAAATGTTACCTTTCATCCCCTTCCAAAGGGATGTATGTAAAGTATTCCAATGCCACAACACATACGCGTCAGGCGGCTTGGCATTTCTGTTTTTATTGATGTTAGAGATAATTTCTGGAAAACAGACGAGAAATAAGCAATTGCTTTTGTTCTTTAACGGATTTTTATAAACAAGGAAATTTACGCATTAACTTATTACTATAGAAATGTTATTTACCACTTTCAAAATAACATACCACTAAGATACTTTGCACGCATTTCCAATTAATGTTTATAACTAAATAATGGGACTGGGCCAAACAGTACATATCACACCTGAATAGGAAACAACAGTCGCGCCAGAAAACCTTTAGTGCAATTATGAAAAAGTTGATAGCCTACTCGCACATTACATTGTAACAAAGTCTACTAGGTCTTTTAGTTACTTAGTTAAAATAACGTGCGTTAAAAATGGTTCTATCTTCTGCAGTATTCGATATCAGGATCAAGATACATTCATAATATGAACCTATTTTTTGATAAATTAATTCGATTGGAGCTTTACAAATACAGCAAACCTAGATTGATTATGTTTTCTCAAGCCTCTCAATTCGACCTCGTCAGTAGGTGTCAGTAGCTAAGCCAAACCAAATCCTTATTCATTACTTATATTTACTTTACACTATGGGCTGAAGTGGCAGATACGGTCTAATCTATAGGTTTCTAATCTTTTTATTCGGCATCCTTTCTATCCCGTGAACTTCACCCATCACCACCAAAAAAGAAGGGGAGGGGAGAGGATTTTTAGAATTTTATTTCGTTCGCTAGTCGTATATTGACATTAAGTTTGCCAAAAAGAAGTAAATAATTAATTTGAGCGACGTCGGAATTGAAATGTGAACTTTTATTTATGGCCTTTCGGCATCTAAGACTGAGGCCGGGATAGGGGAGGGGAAAGGATGTTGGAAGGTGTCGTCCAGGGCCTATATTGAAAGTGCCATCCTGGCATTTGCCCGGTGTGACTGAGGAAAAACCCTTGAAAAACCTCAGTCAGGATGGTTGGCCGATGCGATCGAACCCAGGACTCCCGAATGCTACGCCAACGCTCTACCACTGAGCTACAGCGGCTCGGTACGTCGGAGTTGAAAGAAATACAGATTGTTCCTGAAGTCTTTAGCTAGTTACAAAATCTTGAAAGAGGGAAGGTAGCAACAATATGCCCGCTTCCCATTTTAAATCTCTTATAGCTTTGTAGCCTGGTAACTCAAAACTTATTTTCGGAGCTTAAAACAGAACAAGCCGAGCTCAACCGAGTCCATATAACGAATGGTGAAAATTCAAAACTAGTGGAGGAAGCAAATATCATTAACTTTCTTACTTCCCGAATTTGTTTTTCAATTTGGAACTTGAAGTATCTCAGACCATTTCAATTTTTACTTCAAATGATTAAAAACTTGCAATTCAAAAACCACTCAAGTATATAGTTCAAACGAATACACTGAAATTTTGATGACAGTGGTGGTGAGTTAATTGACCCCAACTAAACGACAGTTCCAGACTACTTATGGAAGAGAATCCCTTGATTTAATAAAACATATTTAACAATGATATAGAAATTTAAAGATACAGGTCTGTAATCTTCTGCGGTCTGGTCGGCCACGAGTGATAAAACGATCATTGAACTGCGGGACGCTTACACAAGTTTAAAAAAAATCGATTCATCGTGTTTCTCATTAGTTAGAAATACTCTTCATTACAGTCCACAACATTTTACACAGTCGGTTGCGTATACAAATTACAAATTGTGCAGTAAATTACACCAGGTAACGTCCAGTGCCATCAAGAAATTGCAGAAAGTGATTCTGTTCTGAATTGATTATAATAGGTATTTGAAATGAGCTAGTTTTTCTGATGACATCTGTAGACAGATGAAGAGACTTATTGATCGTTCATAGAAAGGAGGAGGGGAGGGTAAGAGAATCTAAGGTTCAAGACCACAAAAAATACCGAAAATGTAAATACTCTTTTACCCAATTTTTGTCTTTCACTCGCCTTCTATCATGTTTTCACTGTTGATATGAGCCTCCTTAACGTGCTTTTACTGTTAACCAGGATACCTTTAATGTCGTATTAGTTTTGGTTTCTACTAATTGGATTGTAAATTTTGAGTTCGTTTTGTTCTTTTCCTTCCCTTAAAACTTTTGGATTTCAATTTTCACCAACATTCAGAACCCCCTGATAGTTTATTTGTATTTTGCACCCGAAACTTTGGTTTGCCCCTCCCGAATCTTTTTGCGTACGGACCTAGCGACCAGAGTAGTGCTCCACATGATTCATCGCAACCAGATGTACAGGATAGTGATGAATGTAGGAGAATAACTCTAAGAGACCTCGTTCTGCGTTAGGAAGACTTTCAAAGAAGAAAATTGGAAATTCTGAATCGAGTTTTCAGTCGTCGTGGTATGAGAAGTACGATTGGTTAGAACGTACAGTATTTCTTGTGATGTTGGGTTTGGTTTCAACTGCCGATTTTTTGCGTCACGTGATCCTACCTGCCAGGGAATATTAGACAATGCACTCATCAGTAGGGAATTTTCTAGCTGGAAGAAAACTGAAAATCTTAGAGAACACAATTTGTCTAATGTTCATAAAAACAGGATCAAAGCAAAACACAAGATTTTCTTTGTGGTACAAGCATTGACGTGATTATAGACAAACTACGAGCGTCACTTTTATTACAAAGAGTGAAAGAAGTCGAGCACAATCGAGCAATGATTAAGAGACTTAATTATGTTTCATTGCGTTTGGCTAGATGTGGTAAACCATTGCGAAGGGACGAAGAATCTGAATAAAGTGCTAAGAAAGAACTCTTTCCAGAATTTGTTGGCTAAAAAAGAGATTTTATCCAGCGTTTCAAGATTTCATCAACAATGCAAATAAAAATGCAATGTATCTCAGCAACCGCATTCATTGTGGAAGCAATTTGAATGGCATGATGGAAAACTTGAAAGATGAAATTGATCGAAAAGCTGTGACTATAATAGCTGACGAAACTACTGATTGTAGGCATAGTGAATAGTTCTCAGCAACTGCACGTTATTTTAATGAGCATATCTGTAAACCAGTTGAAGTTTTCATCAAACTATTGAGCTGGAAAAGGCTGATGCCCAAAGTGCTTTTGATGCCATTGATAAGTGTTTCAAACATCTTGGAATTCCTTAAGAATTAGTGATATCTGTGTTTTGATAGTGCACCAACGATGTTGGGGCTATTAAACTGCGTACAAGCGAAGAACAATGAACTCGAAGATTGTGTATGTTCATTGTTATATTCACTGCCTCAACTTAGAACTTTGTAGATGCATGCACTTCTCATATTCAGAACAATGTGATTTGTATTTTATTTGTGTGTGTTTTGCAGCTTCTATATAATTGAATACAAAAAGGTGCGATCCGACACGCTACTTTTGAGGCTGTTCAGAAAGAAATCAACCGTAAACTTCATTCCATGAAGTCACTTTCGAACATTAGGTGGGCTTGCAGAGCTGAAGCTGTGGCATCACTGTAGTGAAAGAAATTTCCGTTTCCGTTTTGCATAAAATTTCTGCGTCAACACGTCAGCAAGATGCGAAAATAACGGCAGAGAATTTAGAGTCAAGATTAGAGTCTTTTAATTTCAATTTATCAAAGCAAATAATGCATCCTCTTTTCCACATGAATTTAAAAGTAAGCACATTACTGCAAGCCGAAAGTCAGGATTTGATAGCAGCAGTTAGTCTTCCAGAACTAGAAGCAGAATGCAGCTTTTCTAGACATGAATCTCAGCTGAAAAATCTCACGCACCTTCAAAAATGTGGTTTTGAAGATATAATAAAATATATTACTTATATTCTAAAGCTGTTTCTGACTATTCCTGTAACAAGCTGTTCTATTGAAAGGGAATTTCCAAATGAAAACCAAATTGAGAACAACAATGACACACGATAGACTTCAAAATGTTTTGTTAATTTTCGTGAATCGGGAACTCGCGCACAGATTGCAAAATTGACTTCCCCAAGGGAATGTAAGCTACGTCTGTAGATACATTGATTTGTAATCGTTCCTCTTTTAAAGTGTGAAACGTTTTACAGTAAATGTAATATGAAAAATAAACTGTAAAGGATTTACTGTAAATATTTTTATGGCTTTACAAGTCATGTATAAAGTTTTTTTCCGATGTTTCGAACATCTAACTCTCGGTGTTCTCCCAGAAAAACACGAAGATTATAAGTGTTCGAAACGTCTGAGGAAAAACTTTCTACACGGCTTGTAAACTATAAAAATGCCTACAGTAAAGTTTTATTGTAATGAAAGTTTAAAGAACTTTGTAAAGGATTTAGCTTTTCTAGTCTGCTAGTTCGCACGAACATTTTAAATTGCCATCTCCAGAGGAACGAAGATACATTAATTTATGATTGTTCATCTTTCAAAGTGTTAAATATGTTACCATTTCTATTATATAAAACTGAGAAGCATTTAGTTATTTGGATTGTTAGTTCGTATTGAAGTTGATGATTCATTTTCATTTCTAAATTATGTTTATAGTTACACTCAGTGCATTTTTTTAATTTTATACTACACATTTTTTTATTTGATTTTCCTCAATATTAAAACAACCTACCTTTGCCCCACCCCCACTGCAAAAATGCTGTGCACGCTTATTCTCAACTTACGTCAAGGCACAGGGTATTTATATCCAGTGCCAGAAAGTTGCTATTACAATCTCTCCTGCCAAAACAGGGAATAAACTGAATACAGGTAATATGTGCTGTGAACCACAAAATTGACCACGTAAAGGTTTATTTATAATGTCGCAGAAACTTTGTGGATTTAGCTGTAGAATGCATCACTCCGTATCTCTACCTAAAAAAAACGTGATTTGTAATCAGGGAAAGACTTTATGAATACTTCACAGCAATAGTATTCGTACAAACCATAACAATAAATCCGAAACATTTTTTACGTTCTTTGCTCCTCGTTTTTCAATTATAAATATTTTCTACTTCTTAGGAAAAAGATGTTTTATTTTACTCAGAACAATACAAATGATCGATGCCACAGTGGACGTTGAAGAAAGAAAAACAAACAAAGACGGAGAGATGAAACAACAATTTTAAGGGATAAAAAAAATATATATTCCATTTGAGTAACGACAGTAACAAAACAACTGCTTGCTTTGAAACTAGTATAGTTCGTTTCGTCGTTACGTCGATTCTAGTAATTATATAAAATATATATAGGTGATGGGATTTCCACAAGGTAAAGAGTGTGCGGTCGTTATGAACCACAAAAACAAGAGGACAGCGACAGAGGAGGATCGGCGAGGGCATCCACTGAAAGCGCCATCCTGACACTCGCCTAGTAGGCCTGTGAAAAATGGTAGAAGCCTGCTTGAACTTTTTTCTCCAATAAGTAATTTTACTTTCTATTATTATCTATTTTTATCACCCTTTTCTTCACCTGGTTCCATTCTTATAATACTTCTTCAAAGCCTGCAGAAATACAACTATCGATGCGTGCTTTTTTCTCATGTCTAAGTACATACGCACACCAAGTCCCGTAGAAATGAGTGACATCCCTAAATAAATCAAACACAACACAGCGATTCTGAAGTTAAAGAAACGATCAATATTTTATATCATATCGATCCTTCAGGTGTTAGTAACTGTTGTATATGCAGGAGAAAACACAAGGAGTAATAGTTTCAGGACATCGATCTGAACACTTCGAATGGGAAGCTGCCGCCTTTAATAAAGCCAAATGATACAAATATACAGCCCTGTATCTCTCAACCCTGATCAAAATTAATTCGTATTTATTATTATTATATTTTAATATATTAGCTCAGTCTCCAGCTGATAAATACATGAAGCAACAAACTTACCAGGCACAAATACACTTTGGCACATGGGCTCGAAGGAGGAAGATAATTCAATGTTCCGAACACTCAAATTCATGTTATCAATGTCAAAGGTACTGTTGAAAGGAAATTTCAAAACGCAAGTTGCTCCAATTCCTGAAGGGTAATGTAATGTTTCCACTAATCTTCTAGAATCAGCTTCATGAAAAATTCTAGAACTAGACAAAGACGAACACTTAATTATTTGATTCACATGAAACTAGAAAACAAATTAAAAAATTCTATGAATACATTTTCCATTGTAGTTCGTCTCATTGTTAACAGTACAGTATGGAGAAAATAAAACAAACATCTGCCATTTAATAATACAATAATCTATTATTACTACATGAAACTTGTATTGTCATAATATTTACTTCTGAACTGCATCTTCGAAGCTCCACCAAAACTGTGTAATAGTTTCCGGCAGCTGTTTAAAATTTCGATAGCTTAGACAAAGTAGGCTTTGTTAGTTCCATATTCTATTTTACATTTTAATATACATTAGAAAGATAAACAGAAGAAATAAAAAAATGGAAATGTAATAAGAATTAGAAATTACATGAAAACATACATGATTTTAAGAAAAACGACCTAGAAGAGAATGTGCACGTGTAAGATGAGAGTTATTGCATGGTGGGAGAGACAACTGATTAACATGATTTTACTCAGGAATTATGAATGAAGTTCTCTTGTCGAGTGAGCGTACAGAATGTTCTCTCTTTTTCACGGTACTATGAGTTTCTTAATATCTTGATGTATAATTTAACATCATTCTAGAATCTAATATTATTCTAAGTGATGATTTAATCAATCATCTGACTACATTGTTACATTAATTTAATTTTCAAAAATTGCCTGACTTGTCATTTACCATCCGACAAACTTGGAAATATAAATGATTTTACGTGCGAAGTAACCCCACATTAAGACAACTGTAATAGGAACGAAGTTTCACTTCATGTATTTATGTTAGGTATTGCATTTTATTCGGTTGAGGACTAATTCATGAGCGTTTTCTTCACATTTAAAAACGCACGCAGAAATAAAACGCATTGACAAAATGTTTTGTAT
>JAGDQP010000169.1:22507-58148 GCA_022664845.1 Lepisma saccharinum
TTTTTTTTTTTTTTTTTTTTTTTTTTTTTTTTTTTTTTTTTTTTTTTACGTTCTACTCTTGTTAGACTTAGCCTCACTAAATACATAACACTGTAGTTCTTCCAGCACCTGTAAAATCCTGAAAAAGATGGATTTTGCTATATAGTTCCAGCTTTATTTATAATTGGTAAATTATGCCCTAAACCTTCCAATCTATAGTTCCTGTTTCTTTTGCCCTGCATACTTCCTTCCCAGCTTTTGTAAGTAATTGCTTCTGTCTCTCAATCATCAAAATCTTTTATACACATCTCCGAAACATTTATAAGCAGCTTTGGGGCCTAAAGACTACGCCGGTATGCTATGTAAGTACTTTCTAGTACTCAAAACAGTTACACCTTCATCCAGTCATTCCTCTTTTTTGCTCATTAACATTTTTTACCAAATATATTGGCATTTTCCTTCTGTTCCCTTTATTCGTCAATTTAGGAACTGATACAGAACTTGTGAAATCTCAATTAAGGTTCCTATTTACCATTTACAAACTTCAGATTTTACTATCTTTGTCCATTCTCAAATTAAACTGAAAAAAAAAAAAGGAAAAGAACCAGTTCCTTGAGATTTCATTTGAGGTTTTATAATTTGTATGGATAAGTCTCCATAAGCTTTGCGAACGATTTTGTTTTTAGCAGTATCCATCTTCCGTGCAAACTTGTAAATTAAGAATTGACACTTCCGTACAATGTTGGGTCAACTCAGATTGTCTCGAAATAATTCAATAATTATTTTTGTACGGTCTATATCGACTTGATTACTGTTCATAAAATGTCATCGGTATTATGGTTTTCTGATACATGTTGGAAAGCAGTATACTGGTTTGACCAAGAGTGACTCGCAATGATCTAAATTGTTCCTTCGTTCTTATATAATTAACTACAGGTGTAAATTTTACACACCAAATTGACTTCTGGCTAGTTGATTTGATCACAATCAACATTTATTAGCCGAATTTGATAATCTATCAGTTCGTCTGTCTTCATTTCTATTTCTAAAGCCGACGACCAGAATGCGATTTTTATATCAAATAATCAATTTCGATTTACCCTACCATCACCATCGTTTTCCACGGAAAATGTACTTGTCATGGAACGTCATTCATCCTACCTGCGACGGGGTAGGCCACAGAAGTCATTGCCCTTCATTAATGTTAATTCATCGGGACGGGCGTAAGCCATAGTGCTGTTACCGCCCATACATTTCATTTTATCTTATTAATGTTAATTCAGTTTTATAAATGTTTAGCTATGGCAATGCGGAAAGATGATCAAACATAGACTAAAGAAAACTTGTAATCACATTTTGCGATTTTCAACTGCACCTTCTCTCAAACACAAAATATGAGTTACAGGCTGCAAGCAGGTTTTCGTGCGCTTGAAAACCCCTTCGTCAACATTCATAGATGAAAATGTTTACCAACTCAAACTAATTGAGTAGATGACTTTCAGTAAGTCTGCCCGGCACGTAATTAAGAGGTCCTGGAATCGAATCCCGGGATTAGTAATCTTAAATGGTATTTTTACAGGGCATGAGTCAAATATCGAGATGAGAACTCGAATTAAGTTTAAGGCTTTTACCTTTCCATTCCCTTTCCTGAGTATAAAATTAAATTTATTACATTATGGCATCTAGTTTTAAGTTGCTATAAATGCGCAAAATAAAAGTTTAAAATGTCAGAGGCATGTATTGTCCGCAATTCAAACGGCTTGCGCCGACGCACATGTTTTAAGAACATTATTGCTAGGTGTAGTTCACTCTTTAGCCTGAACATTCTACAAGTCCGACTGAATTTCCATGTGCGTGATAGCGCGCTAAGAGCCAAGGTCAGCTAAGGTCAATGCAAAAAATCCAGATCTTTTAAAACAATCACTCTACAATCAGGTTCGACTTGATTTGATATTTCGATCCTAATCGAGCATGTAGCTCTTAAGGACAGGAGCTACTACTACTAACATGGAATCCGGACCATGTCTGAATTTGAATCCGCGGGAGACTATGGAAGCACAGACCAACAAGCTATTCCACTCGCCACGAGAGCGGTTCTTCCCCACCACCCAATCCCTGTTAACGACAGCTGGATTTACAAGGCTTCGCCACAGGTACCGGCTATACTTTTCAGTTATGAGCTATAGTAAAATGTTAGGTTTTATTATACTACACAAGTATACGAACAAAATAAGGAACTTCACTATTTGAAATATTTCTTTCCAAAAATCGAAGGAACAGCACCCACAACGCGAGCGAATCAGGACGAACTGACCAACTTACTCTCATCGCCAGATAAGTAAACACAATAAAGTTATCACTTATGTGCACTCATTGTTACTTTACCCACAATAACTCTACTAGAAAACTGAAACAGGCAGAAGTGTATGATTGTAGTAAAATCAAATGAACTAGAAATAATGAGATATCAACAATGAACTTTTATTTGTCATTATCACGAATAAACAAATCTTAAACACAAGAAGGAAAAAGAAAATGGTATTCATATTGTGAATAGTTGCTTCACGAATAGCTAAACGAATTATTATCGCATGATAACTAAAAAGCACTTTGAAAAGAAACACGATGTATTTTCTTCATTGGGTTATTATTATAGAAGTTAATGTCTCGCCTTCAGATTTGAATTGGAACTTGATATGAAATGTGTTTAACACGCGCTTATTAGTTATGTGCTATCAGTAAAATATTAAATGTATGCCATCGGTTTTACCGACTTGTGTCACATGGCAGTACTTCACTCGTAACTAAGTAAAAGTTCCGTGGCATTTGATTAGCTATAATGGACTATCTCATTATATCTTCGTAATGATGACGCAGCGAGGGAAACATGATAAAATAAAAATCACACCTACCGTGTGTACTAGGAAACCTCACAATGAAAATTAACTAAAACTGGACGGGCCTTCGGCAGTACACTACTGCCTTCTACGGTCCCAAGGTTAAAAGGAAAAAGTTCAGGATAGGAACATCTGAAAGGGGAGCTAAGAGGGACATATACACCTTAACAGGCCCGTCAAAAGCAAATGGCGGTTACCTAACATCAGAATGTAGATGGTGTGAGTGTTGCCAGATACATGTATTAATATTATCTAAAAGTTGATCTTAGTCTCTACCCAGTGGTGTCTTTGCTTAATTTGTTTAATTCAGGCTTGAGTGATTTAATGTAGTAACCTTCAAAAATCGTAAGTTCGTTAACATTACTTGAGCGGTGAATAATCCTAGTATTTCCTATTTTAAGTTTGGTAGGAAAAAAGATGTTTGGAAAGACCTGACACTGCATAGGTTTTGGATGAATCTCTCAAATGTTCTTTTAGCCGTACAGAAACATTACGTTTGGTCATACCGATATATTTGTCCTTGCACTCACAGGTTACTTCGTAAACACCTGAACTAAAGATCCGATCTACATAATAAGATTTGAAGTTTGTACGTTGTTTTTAAATACTGATAGGTGGTGTTTCAGCAGCATTTATGCCGATTTCCTCGATTTTTCGGTAATGCCGGGAAAGGTAGGAATAGACACCCTTTGTAGCAGCTTGTTGCTCATTTTTAAAACTGTTTAGTCTTATTGTATATTTGTATCACAGTGTTCCTATCATAGCCGGTTATTATACCAATATTAATAATTTGTTCTACTTCACTATTTAGGTCTACCGGGTTAGTGCAAATTACAAGGGCTCTTCTGAAAAAATTGGCCCAGATATTAAACTTCAACCTATTGCTGTGAAAACACTTGGCTTGTATGTACTGCAGACCTGCTGTTGCCTCCCGATAAATCTTAATTTGAAATTTATTATTATGTCTGTATATGGTGAGATCCAGAAAATTTATACTATTGTTTTGTTCATGTTCAACTGTAATCCTAATATTTGGATGTATGTTTTGTAATGCTTCTAATAAAAAATCCAATTCTTCTTGCTGTTTGTAAATTATTACAGTGTCATCAACGTACCTGAAATATTTGATAGATTGATAAATATTTGATAAATCTATCCGACTGTAATATATCTTCCTCAAACCTGTGCATGACTATGTCGGCCAAAATAGGGGAAAGAGGTCTGCCCATCGCCAAACCTTTGTCCTGTCTATAGTAGTCATTTTCAAATTGAAAAACGTTATTGAATAAACAATGTTTAGCAAAGTTCATTTATTTCAAGGCTACCTAACCTATTCTTTTTTAGAATCCATTGGACACTTTCAATTGCCAAGTCAATGTGGATTTAGGGATACGTGTCTACTATGTCTATGGAAGCTAATATAATATTATTGGCTTTAACTAACGAATACATACTCAACATCAAAAGTTCCTTAAGTAAAGAATACACACTCAAGAAGAAACTTTACAATTTAGGCGATAGTTGGATAACATCAAACAGACAACAGAAGAAGATAACCGAGATTGGTGACTATATTCTCAACATTACCCAATTTCAGGTTCCTGAAATTTTTTTACCAGTATTCAAGAATGGATTAAAATTCGCGCTTAGACCCACTGCAGTACCCATGCCACAAATCATCTATTCAGTTGAAACTGCCTGTAGATTAATTAAAGAACCAAATAATAAACATATCTTTAAGCAATGTTTAAGAATGTTTATTAGAGGTTGGTCAATACATTTTGAAACATCATGGCAGATTACGTACCAAATTTCATGATCAGTTACATAAACTTACCGCTCAATTGAAAAAATGGCTTGATGCTAATTTAATAAAGCAGACAAAGGTAATAAATATGTTTTGTTACATAAACCCTTGTACAGTGATAAGATAAAAGAAAAGACTAATGTGTTGGTTATATCAAACTTGCAAAACATACCATAAATGAAATAGATAGAAAACAGGAACACATATTAAAAATTCGTTGTTGTTTGACCCGGACTTAGTGAAAAGGTTATTATAACTGCTCCTTCAATGCTAATGATATATGGCTTACCAAAGATTCACAAAACTTATAATCTCTTTGAGAATTATTATCTCAGGTCAAAATCACCCCGGCTTTCTTCTGGCCAAATAGTTATCAGATTTTTTAGGTCAATATAAGAACCAATTCAAACATATTGTTAGAAATAACGAAGAGGTTAGGTTACAAATATATTCGTTAGTAAACGCCAATAATATTAAATTAGTTTTCATAGACATAGTAGACACGTATCCCTAAATCCACATTGACTTGGTAATTGAAAGTGTCCAATGGATTCTAGAAAAGAATAGGTTAGGTAGCCTAGAAATAAATGAACTTTGCTAAACATTGTTTATTCAATAACGTTTTTCAATTTGAAAATGACTACTAGAGACAGGACAAAGGTTTGGCGATGGGTAGACCTCTTTTCCCTATTTTGGCCGACATAGTCATGCACAGGTTTGAGGAAGATATATTACAGTCGGATAGACTAAAATTTATAAAATATTTCAGGTACGTTGATGACACTGTAATAATTTACAAACAGCAAGAAGAATTGGATTTTTTATTAGAAGCATTACAAAACATACATCCAAATATTAGGATTACAGTTGAACATGAACAAAACAATAGTATAAATTTTCTGGATCTCACCATATACAGACATAATAATAAATTTCAAATTAAGATTTATCATAGGAGGCAACAGCAGGTCTGCAGTACATACAAGCCAAGTCTTTTCACAGCAATAGGTTGAAGTTTAATATCTGGGCCAATTTTTCAGAAGAGCCCTTGTAGTTTTCACTAACCCGGTAGACCTAAATAGTGAAGTAGAACAAATTATTAATAACCGGCTATAATAGGAACACTGTGATACAATAAGACTAAACACAGTTTAAAAAATGCCCAACAAGCTGTTAAAAAGGACAGTAAATGGGTGTCTATTCCTACCTTTCCCGGCGCTACCGAAAAAATTGAGGAAATAATTTGCAAAACATGGCATATATGCAGCTGAAACACCACCTATCAGTATTCAAAAACAGCTTACTAAATTCAAATTTTATTATGTAGATCCGATCTTTAGTTCAGGTGTTTGCGAAATAACCTGTGAGTGCAAGGACAAATATATCGGTATGACCAAACGTAATGTTTCTGTACGGCTAAAAGAACATTTGAGAGATTCATCCAAAACCTATGCAGTGTCAGGTCTTTCCAAACATCTTTTTTCCTACCAAACTTAAAATAGGAAATACTAGGATTATTCACCGCTCAAGTAATGTTAACGAACTTACGATTTTTGAAGGTTACTACATTAAATCACTCAAGCCTGAATTAAACAAATTAAGCAAAGACACCACTGGGTAGAGACTAAGATCAACTTTTAGATAATATTAATACATGTATCTGGCAACACTCACACCATCTACATCCTATGTTAGGTAACCGCCATTTGCTTTTGACGGGCCTGTTAAGGTGTATATGTCCCTCTTAGCTCCCCTTTCAGATGTTCCTATCCTGAACTTTTTCCTTTTAACCTTGGGACCGTAGAAGGCAGTAGTGTAATGCCGAAGGCCCGTCCAGTTTTAGTTCATTTTCATAGTGAGATTTCCTGGTATACACGGTTGGTGTGATTTCTATTTTATTATATCATTATAGTATTTTTCGAAAGAGTCACTAAACTTCATTGTGCACCCTTCAAGTAGATTACACACTTAAAAATATAAATGAAATAAATAAAGAAGTTTTTACCTGTGAAAAAAGGCCTTTCCAATTTCTCTTTGTGCAATAGTATCTTTTGACCTGAATAGCCCAAAACTGCTGCAGCCACAAGCACTTCCCTTCTACTTTGTAAGAGCCAGCTCCCTCGTGTATCAAGCGTCGATGAATCATTTCCTTCGGTGGTGCAAGTTCTTCCACATTAGAATCGTCCAACAATAAGCATCCATCCCTCGTATCGTATGCACTGAAATTCTTATAAGGTTTGGAACTTTGAGCTTTTGCAGTGGATTTCCACTGTGATATACGAGCACTTTTCATTTCAATTAAATTTAAGTTATTGTTGCTTCGTCCAACGGAAGTATCACACATATTAAATGTATTGCCATCCTGCACGTCCAATGAAGCAAAACGGTTTTTATTTTCTACAGTTAAAGCACATGTATTGCTACGTAGTTCCTTTTCCTTAGCTTCTCCGTCACTAGGTGCACATTTGGAACTCCCTGGAGTTGTAGTTATTTCTGCTGGATTACCTACATGATTTGAAAAATTAAATATATCATTTTAGAACATGAAGTCTTTTTTTTTATTACTATGTAATCTTTCCAATATATAGTTATCAAATGCAGCCGAAGTGATATTACTAAGAACTCAGAACAATGTATACGAGTTAAATGCAGCCGATTTCAAACGATAGAGAAGGATGCGGCAATGCATAAGCGCAGGAGTCCTCCAATAAAACGAACAGCAAAAATTAATTATTATTTTTTTTAAACATTCTTAAACCATGAGCCAAAATACATCTTTATTAACAGATGGGCTACAATGTGTATCACAGTATGAAATTAATACTAAGTTTGAAAGATCCGTTTCGACTCTTTCAAATTTGAACAGAAAAATCAAACTATCTCTTCATTTACTTATGAACATGCAACCTCGGCACTAGAATTTGACCCTGGCATAGAACCTATGTCGATCTGTGGGGCCTATTAATCGACTGAGGAAACTTTCTTATAACCGGATACAGAGGATCGTCCGCCTCCAAGCTCCATTGAAATTATCTGGCCATTAGACCAGACTACTATAAATTAAGTTGAGAAACACATCACATGACTACTCATAGTCGAAGAGAAGCGCAATACTTTGAAACCTACTGTAAACCCGTGACTTTCGGATTTTGAAAGTCCGTTACCATTTGTTTCTAATTTTATGTTTTACTCGAGATAACAATTCAGACCAAGGTAATGTTATACCTGAAGTAGCAGGAAGGAGTCGGGTTTCCCGAGTTTTCGCACCTGCAGCAATACCCTTTAAATCTAATTGATATGTATCAGTTTTCCTTGTGTTCTGAGAGACTGAACTGCATATAAGGTGTTGATAGTATATGGATATCCTTTATGTACGTTATATTCCAAAATACTTAAGGTCAGGATTACGAATTGATAATCAGTGACAATTTAGACCATATTCACTTTCTTAAGGTTTAACGCGTGCTTTAAAGCCAGATAATAACTTGCATCTGTAAAAAGAAATTAATAATCGCTCCATAAGCTCTTCAAATTCGTCAAGGAACTAAGAGGAATTTTCTCCACTGTTTGAATAAAGCAAAAACGTCTGCATTACCTAATAATATTGTATCCTGAGAATCGTATCTTAATACAACTGAAACATATATTTTAAACAATATAAGACTGGTCGGCAGTCCCTGCAGAATATCAAGAGAAGCTACATAATCCTCACTTAATTAGTGCATGAGCGACCCATGGTATCTAAAAGATTCCAAATGATATGGCAGTTTAGTTTGCTCAACAATACGTATTAAATACGTATCATACGCTCCCTCAATGTCAGTAAATGACACCATAACTTTTTGATAAGTTTGGAATGTATTGAAAATGATTAAATAAGAAGTCATAAATAAGAAGAAGAAGAAGAAGAAGAAAGTGCTACGTAAGTTTTTAAGAAAGCCTTTCAAACAGTTTACCAATATGTAAGAACAATGCAATAGGTCAATAAGTTTTATTTTCTTTGAGCTCCTTCATCTTTCAAAATTTCGGACAATTGTTTTTTTCGACCTACCGTACCTACCCGTATCTTACTATAATACAGGGCGTCTCAGATGTTTACCCTGATTAGAAATGTTCACAGCTCTTTACTGAAAGCAGTTACTGACACAATATTTGACACAAAGATACAGTCAATCATAAAAATTTTAGTCATGGTCTCTTCATTTCAAGCAATCAATGTGAGCACCGCGAGTCACCCGCAGAATGTCCGCGCTCTCCTACATTTGTCAGCATTTCACGTGTTACACTTGCAATTATTTAGTGATGCGTTCACGTAATGTTTGCAAATTCGATAAGAGTGTGGCATATCCCTTCCGATCCACATTGCGCTTTTCCTTGCGGCGACAACGACATTTTTACATTTAGGCCTATCGTCACGCTCCTGGTTACAGAATTATACCTGAAATTACACATACTAAAATGTCCAGAGTTTGTAAACATCCTACCAACAGATAATCACATAGGCATACAAATTATAGGAATACTATCTCTCTATAATTAAATTAGTGAGTTTTTTTTTTTTAACTATTTAAAGACTGCTCATCAATGTCGGTAAGAACCAATTACAGCATTTGTTCAGTCTTCAGCGCATCCCTTTCTTTCCGATAAAAATGGTTCTACATTGAATGTCCATAACTTTAGTAAGATATTCGTATTTCCAAGTTTTAGTTAAAGCATTTATTTGCATAATTGTTTCTGATATTTTTAATTATTTGACACAGAATATTTAATGGCGTAGTTCGTTTAATTTTCTTACAGTAATCTTGCAAGGCTATCTGTTTGGCCTGTGGATATACTAGTTTGGCTTGAGCAAGTTGCTTTTCATAATTAATGAAATGAAACTGGATTATGTTTTAAGTGCTGGAACCATCGTACTGCCATCTAGCATCAGACATCGTAGCTTTACACTAACTTGATACATTTTGGTTACCAGCTTGAATTTTGATATCGATAAAGTTGAATTTTTGAAAACATTTTTAAAAAAAAATTTAGTTTCGTCGGAACAAATATACACACACACATACAGCTAATAATGCATAGATACATACATAAAGTCAATAATATATACACACATATATAATCATACGCACTCAATACATGTATACACCCATACACAACATCCTCTCTCTTATACACACACATTTTAATATACTTAACTTTATCTACCTAGCTACGAACCTGTACCTCCAGAGATTTTATCATAAATACGATACTGACGGCGCGTTTATTTTTCACTGTGTATTATAAAAAAATAGTAAACCACCAGACTTGAATTCACATACGTTAAAATATATAAAATAATCAGAGCAAACTTTCACAATGTAGAACTGAAAATCGCAAAATTAACGATAATACCTACCGTTTTCCTCACTGTTATGCGTATTTTCTGCAACCTTAAGAAATACTTCCTCCAACGTCGTACTCTTAATCCCATAGCTACTTATGTGCAGTAAGTCCATGCTGCTATCCAGAGCCTTGAACATCTTTTCGAAGTTCCCTTCCTTCAATTCTTTTGTTGGTAAAATATAATGAAGCTCATGTTTTGTCTGCTTAACCAAAAAGGCCGAAACCATTATTTGTGTTATAAATTTGGTCACGTGAGCCTCTGAGCACTTGGTTTCAAATGAGCTGTATTAAAAAAAGAATACATCATAATTACCATATTTCCATTTCACACCCATTAATCTCAAATTAATGCATACTGAACTAGAAATATTTGTGTATACGGTGGAAAAATTTGTTTTACGAACTGGCAACACATATAGATTATCCTTACAGGAAAATGAAAAGAAAATATGAATAAATAAAAATAAAAGACGACTACAGATATTTAGAAAACAGAAGAAATAAAGCATAGAAATGATAATAATAACAACAACAATCATAATCATTATTGAAGTACTATGAACAGCATCACTGCCTATACAACACTGAGTCCCATGTAGCTGATATACAAAGGATATATTACATAAAAATTTACTAAAAACTGTAATGCAATGCTTGTACAAGAAGCAAATAAAGTAAAAAGAAATAAAATAAAATAGGAGCGAAAAGCATATAAAAAGATATTCTAGTCATTTGTTATTATTGTACAAAAAGTTGATTGTACTTGGTTAAAAGTTAAGACTAAACTACCTCAGTTCTTTACGAATCTCGTTATAGTTCTTGCTCATTCTATACAAAATTCCTTTGTTTTTATCTCCTGTCGGAATTTCTAAGGGTGAGATAGTAATTGTATGCTTATATTTTCTAGTAGAAGTTTACACTGAATATTACTCTTTAGTAGATCGTCGATAAGCTAATAATTCTTTTCCTTTGGAGGTATAAAGATTAAAATTCAAAATATCTACATCAATATTCATACTTTTGTGTGTAATAACTTAATCTAAATTTGTTACACAAAAGTCTGATAAAGCATTTCTGAACAACTTCAATTTGATTACTAATCATTTTTAGTTGAAGAGAACGAGATTATAACTATCAATATTTTATAAAATGGGACGAACGTTTGAATCCTGGTTAATTCGTTCCATTGGCAGCAAATGAAGCTTCCTAGCCTGGGTTGCTATATCAACTATTTGCTCATTAAATCTTAATTTGTAATCGAAATATATTCCCAAATCCTTTGTGGAATAAACCTTGGAAATCTTACGATTCTTAATGTGGTATGCACTAACACAATAGTTTGTTTTGTTTGTATAACTTATATGTTTTGTTTTATCAACGTTTACCTTCATTTTATTTTTATTTATTTATTTATTTATTTTTGCACCAATTTATAACGCTGCTGACATCGTCCCACAGTTCTAAACTATTCTGCAGTCCTAAACAACTGACCTTACCGAATAATTTCAACTGGTCAGCGTATAGACATAAAACAGCAAATGTGGATGGAGAACGCTGGGGAAGAAAAAGTAGAAATAAACGTGAAGAAGTTAGGAGCAGTACAAGCCTGGTTCATAGCTGATAGATAGGATACAACTATAGGCTTCTCGAATATTCCGTCGTAGTTTGAAGTGTATTGACGTATAGGATAAGGAAGTAAGTAATAGAAAAAGTAACATTGTTTGTTGATGCAGATGAACGAACGTAGTTGTGTGTGACTAACGTAGAAACCAGGACAAAGGGTACTGCGTTATAAGGAAATACTCCTAAGGTTGAAAAAATCACAGATACCCGAGTGTCGGACCGAGGTGTATTGTGGATGTTAAAATGGTAGAAGAGCAGACTTGAATGAATCTGAACTAAGTTTCCAATGAGGCCTGTGGAACTATTCAAGCTGGACATAAAGGAATAAAGATGCTTTCTGCTCTACTATAAATACAGATAAAAATTAGGGCACTTAAGTAACGAGAGAAATTTAAAAAAAAAAGCACACACACACAAAAAAAAAAAAAAAAACATTAGATTAAATCTTGGCCATTAAAAGGCCTGGCCGGAACTAGAAGATGGAAAATAACTAGGAACAAGTAACAGGATCCGGTTCAGATGCCATCTTAGAACATACACATACACGAACAAACAAATAAACAAGCACACCATACTGTCACTTGACATAATTTTGACAAAGCAAAATCCAGAACTCGATCACGCAATTTCTGAATTGTGAGAAATGAACCAGGCCAGGAGTGTTCAATCAATTGAATTGAATTAAATTATATATGGACTTGAGGCATGTAAGGCTCAGACCGGGATAGGGGAGGGAACATGATTCTGAAAGATGTCTGCCAGGGCCTATGTTGAAGGAGCCATCTCAGCATTTTTCCTGGTGTGACTGGGAAAAAACTCAGTTTGGATGGTCGGCCGCTCGGATCGAACACACGACCTTCCGAATGTTACGCCAATGCTCTACCATTGAGCTACGGTAGCTTGGCCAGTGTTCGCTCAAGTTTATTTTTACAAGATCATGATTTTTTTTTTTATTACAGTAGGACATTGTAATATAACACATATAAATTGCACTATATAAATTACGAAAAACAGAAAGGATGAAAAAATCTAAATCTATAACCATGTCTGTTTGTAGAATTTCTTGCATCAAGTAACGTTAAAGACAAGAGTGATAAAGATGTAACTGCACAGTACATTTTACTAGAATCTAATTCGATGAAATATATGTCTGAAATTCCTTACTACTATTCGCAAGTTTATATTTACTTGTTATCAGTTCTAAAATTACATTCACTAAATACTGTTGTTTACGTTTCATACACTTACTTTATACATCAGGAATAAAACATATTTTGTTCTTTGAAGGAGCGAACGTACACAAATCATACCTTTGAGAGTGATCAGAGTCATCATCGCAAACAATATCAGGTTTCTTCACCATGTACAAGTGATACCCTTCACCAAGGTTTGTTTTTAAATATAGGGAACTTCCACAGCATTTTAATTGTCCATTTGCCATGATAGCAATTCTATCGCCCAAAATATCTGCCTCATCCATGTGATGAGTAGATAAAAGAATAGTTCGACCTTTAATGAGAAGCAAAAGCAACAGTTGTACGAATAAAAATATTGAAAGCAATTTTCAGTAAGCATTTACTATTTAAAAAAATCTCAATGTATTATTTTCACAGAATTACAATACAAATAAAATGCACATTATAAATATCTCATCAGACTATATTCGTAATTTTTGTAATTTGATTCTTATACAAAGGAAGTTGGTAAATAAATTCAAAGTTGTCGATCGAATGTAACGTAAGAAGCTGGCACGGTATGAGAGGTTGCCATCTACCATTTGTTTGCTGATGTTTCCTATTGAAACTTAAGGTACGTTGTGACTAAACGGACCTGACGTAACTTCGTACCATCTCTGTGGCCTGCCTTTGGTCTTAACGGATAAATGAGACGAATAAGTTTTCTTTCTCATGAATTACTAGGATTCCACAAGTTCTTCAGAATTTATAAAATTTAACTTAACTACTATTTTTGGTTATCCAAATATATATACCTTGGATACCATCGTTGTCCTCTTCAAAAATGAAATATCCTTTCAGGTTATTTATATGAAATATCTCTTCCGCAAAGGAATATTTCAATTTTGCAAGAGGACAGTGATAATTAAGATTTTTAAGCTATGTTTTTTATGTAATATAAATTGTCCTTCGAGTGTGTAACATGTCTATTTTTATGACGCGATCGTCGCAGTAACCTTCTGACGTGACTGTTGGTGTTTGCATCGCACATAATAATAAAAGAAAAGAAAAAACAATCTTACCTGATTTTCTAGCCTACATCTGTGTATTTTGTAACCAATGTTTCCAGTAGGCATAAAGAAAAAAAATCTAACCTCACTTTTATAACTGATGTCAGTGTTTTGTGATCATCTTTCCATTGCGAATAAAGAAAAAATAATCTAACCTGACATTTCTAACCTATTTTATCGAATAAGAGCATTTTTCAAAAGCAGAAAGGAAGAAAATGTAATGCTCCTTAAATAATAATAATACGAAGAAGAAGAAGTTGAGATGGCCCAGTTTCGACCCAGGGTCCACTAGCACCCTGTTCCGATGCTTTCTTCACTAGGCCATGAAGACAGTTGCTGCTCAAGACTTTCCGCGTGACATTTATAGCTTCAACAGTCGGTTAACAGAGTGAACTGTATACCCTAATAAGGAGGTTACTGTGACGATATACTAGTTTATTTTTGATTACTTAATGATTTTTGCTAACAAATTCTAGACGTTCATAGAACTTTGATTTAATTTAACGACAAGCTTACATGATACAATCTCTAGTTTCTATACCGTTATTTTCAGAAACTAACTACCGTAATTCTTTAACCCAAACGAGTACCAACTGAAATAGTATATCTATCTAACTTTCACTGAATTCGGTGGCACTTAACTTACGTAAACTTAACTGAATTCTAATAAGATGCACCATTCTTATGAAGTTATTTCAAATTTCAATTCTATATTTCTATACTCTTAAAATCTATAAATATATGAAGATTTTCTAGTACAGTACTATCCAATACGCTTCATTATCAGGACTGGGTTATAATGTTAGATAACGAAGGAAAACAAACTATTTATGTATATTTGCATGATTTATTAAACGTGAAATAAGAAAATAATAAGAAAAATGATAGTATTTAATCATACTTATGATTAACAAGTGTACGACATTACAAGTATTATGTTATCATTCTGTTAAAATATTCAATATTCATTCAACCTTCTTATTGTTATTAATACATGAATATAGTTAGAAGTTTTGTTGTAAATTATCTATAGTTAAGAACAGATAACAATCTTGTAATGTACGTTTTCTTACCCGGTTTGTACTTAATGATGAGATCCCAAATGGCTCTTCGAGAATATGGGTCTACTCCTGCTGTAGGTTCATCCAGTATAACAGTTTGGCTTCCTCCTACGAAGGCTATTGCAATGGATACCTTCCGTTTCATTCCACCTGATAATGTATCTACTAGTTTATGTTTCTTTAGAGGCAAACCAAGATCTTCAATTAACCTGCAACAGAAACCTTGTAAGATGGATTCCTTCCCACATTCTTTAGACTCTTTAGATCTTACATTCTTCAAACCAACCATCTTAATCAAAATCACGATATGCAATATTATGCTATCAGCGTCTACTTGCGTAATATACTGTTCCACTTTTGCATTTAACATGTAAGAAAGTAGCAGAAGCAACTACAACTGAATTTTTTCTACATATTTATTTTTAAGATAAGCACTGTTATCAATATTACTGAATTGTATAACTGACTTATTACTTCAAACTTATTTAAGGAACTATGAAATAATTGAACAGCTCAGAACCATAATGGTGTAAGTCAAATAAAGTGAATATATACATAGTAAATTTATATAAGGAAATAAATTGTCAAACATACACACATTTGAAATGGAATGACATGCATAATTATTTTATAAATTACTTTTTACACTTCAAAACGAAAATATCCAGATATGTTCATTAAATCAGAAGTAAACTTACATTCTCTTCTATAACTCAAATTTTCGAAACTGGTGACTTAAACCTTTATGATTCTAAGCATCCCACTTGTTGTGGAACAGTTTACTAGGCAATGTTGTGTGAATTCTAAACCTTACTTGTCCATCTCCTTTTGTATATCACTTGGTTCCATTCCTTTTAGTCTTGCGTAGAACCACAGATGCTCATGTACAGTCAGTTCATCAAATAAAACATTGTGTTGTGGACACATACCCAGTGATTTCCTGATCAAATCCATGTTATTACGAATATCATGTCCATATATTGTAGCATATCCAGATGTTGGAGGAAACAATCCAGTAAGAATGGACCTAAATGATAGGAAATGTCAAATTAAACATACGAAACTAATTTAACGTAATGAAGACGTGTGTAGTGCCACAAAATTGGGTTTAGCACAGAAAAAGACAGAGAACTTTAGTTAAAATAAATAACATTTTTTCTGAACCTGTGTAATTTTTATTTATCTCAGTACACCATTTTTGTTATTTTTATTAACCTATATGGTTTCTTTTCTTTTTTTTTCTTTTTATTATTATTTATTTTATTATTATTTTTATTTGCTTACATTAATATGCAGCAGAATCCAACGGATATACTTATATATATAAGCAGGCGCGGATCCAGGATATGATCAGGGGGGATTTAAACCATAGTTGTTAACACGACAAAATCTATATTACACATTATTATTATGACTATATATCTATACATTTATTAGTTTACACATTACATATATATATATATAATAAAATAAATCACAGCCATATTCAATCCACTAGTGGATGAGGTCTCTCCCCGAAGGGAGGAGTTGGTCTACTGCTCCCACGCTGACCAGACGGGTTGGGAGAGGAGAGCCAAAGCTCTCACTGTGATCGCCACTGTTTTTTTATTCACAGCAGCTCCCCAATTATCCTCACGATGCTGGGTCAACACCGAAATTTTTGAGCCCCCATCGGGAATCGAACCCGGGACCGCTCGCACTGAAGTCGAGCGCGCTACCGACTAGGCTACGCAGGAGCTCATATATATATATATATATATATATATATATATATATATAGAGAGAGAGAGAGAGAGAGAGAGAGAGAGAGAGAGTAAAATATGCTTTTAAGATATGTGAAAGTAACAATGGAATATTGTATTGTCACCCGACTTACGTCGCTCTGCAACATTTCATCATGTCGGGAAATGAGTTAAATTAACGTTGCAAGATTTGAGGACACCACGAACAATTATGAACGAAAAAATAGGACATTGTGCTCCTCAAGTATGTTTTCAGTCATCGCAGAGCAAAAAAACTTCTTTCTGCAGAAGCAGTTGAAACTGGCAAAGTAGCAAACATTTGGAGAAGAATTCTTATATTTGGATAAAATTCGTTGCAGTGTTGAAGTGCATGTACCGCAGTATCAGGTATTTCCTGCTTCCCCTCTTCTGCTTTATTCCATATTTTCCTCCACAAAGTACGTTCAGCATGCAGCTCTAATTCCCCTGGATTTTCAAGTAAATCGTTTAGGTATATTAGTGCAGCTTGCAACACAGTGGAGTCATCATAACGGTGTCGATTGGCAGGAATTAGTCCTTGAATAGGAAGAATTTGCACTAATCTATTATCGAATCTACTATTAAGATACTCAATGGAATAATGAAATGATCAAGGAAAAGAATCTGAAGTTTCTTTTTCTTCCCCTATCTGTGGATCTACCACCGGTTATTGGAACTTGAATTTCTCCCCCAATATCGCCCCCAGCTCTTTCACACGCCGAATCAAATATAGGTGAGGTGGGCTTTCTGCATCCACATTTGCTCTTAGTTCTTTGAATATCTCAAGAACATTTCTTACATTAGTGATTGCAGCCGGCCGATCTAATTTTGGACTCTACAGATTCTTACTTAGTTTTAGAGTGAAAGAAAAGCAGTGAGCTACAATTTCAAGTGACACAATAAAACCGCTACATTTTACCGTGGCTCGAAGCACTACTGGACACTTCATGGTTTCAATCATTTTCTAAGCGCTCTAGTGCTGCCACATTATGAGGAAACAGTTCTACGAATGTAGTTACAGATTCGTGTCTTTCTACCCAACGTATCGCACAAAGTGCTTTAAGTTTTTATTTTTGTTTTGTTTTGTTTATATATTAGAAATATCAGACGTTTCGGTGATTCCGAAAGAAATGCTGATATCCTTCCAACATTAGTTATAATATTTCTAATGCACTTAACTTCAAATGACTTACCTATACATAAGTTTACAGAGTGGCTAAAACAGTGTGTGTAAACTGCGAGTGGTTGTTCTACTAAATACGAGCCTAACATCGTTTAATTTTCCTGCCATATTAGCACCACCATAACCCTGACCACGAAGGCTTTGAATACTCAAACCTAATCGCTCCAGCTCCTCTAGCATAGCTTTCTTAATGGCTTGCATTGTTATGCATTCACATTGGAATTTTAACATTTACGAGGATACATTTTTTAGGCATTGGAAATTCTGAGGTACGAAAAGCCGTTCGGATATAAATACATACATTTTATTGACATACAGTTCACAGAGAAACTAATACAACAGTGATGTTAGAACAAACAGAGAAATAAGCTATGTATTGTTCTAATGCCAATTGAAGACCTGAATTGCAAAACATCCCAAGTCTACCAGAGAATTTTTTTTTTCAGGAGGAACAAATAACAGACCAAGATCTTGCCATGTTATCCTATTCAGCTGAAATTATTTTGTATTAAAAAGAGTTTCTGTGGTGGGATTAAGATGTAATATTTATGCGAGTGGATAGCCCTTGGAACATAGATACCGACGAACAGAAAAAATGTAAATACGAAAAAAGTGGACTTGGGATGTTTTGCAATTCAGGTCTTCAATTATTAAAGCTGCTACCAGATTCTTTACTTGCTTTCGGCAGATGCTTAGGAAGATACAGCTTTACTCAGTGGAAAGTTGAGCCTCAGGGTTAAGAAATGACATCTGCTAATTTCTCTCAATTGTAATCCACTTCCATTAAAATTGTCTTCTGATTAAGTTTTTTTTACGTAATACATCTTGCATTTTTATACAGTGTAAAGCACACTCACATGTCACTTTATCCAGTGTACACCTGGATGTCAAGGAGAGGAGGGGGATAGGGCTATAGCACCTTAGATCCGCGTATATATATATATATATATATATACTAACACAAAGGCAAGCCTAAAGGCAATTAAAGGTAAATTTATGGTAAGAACGAAGGGCACTTCTGGCTAATTGTTCCATAGGCGAACACACACACTTAAACACTAATGTATAAAGAGTACTTACAATGTTTCGGTATTAATAACGTAGACTTGCTGTACAGGAGGAGAGACGCACACACGTGGATAGAATAAAAGACTAGGACGACAGTAGCGGACGGCGCATCGTTTGGAGAACAGTTGACTGCAGTATGACGCGTGGAACAATTGACAACTGTACAGTATGTAAGTCCGGGATAGGATTGTAAAAGGAAAAGTGTTGAAGATGCAGAGAAAACGGGTTAAAGTTATTGAAGGTTAAGTCTAGGTTATATTTTCGGGCTTAAACCATAAATAAAAGCGTCCTCCCACAGACGGCGTGGTAGGCTGAGGTGTTGAGGTGCAGGTCAAAGGAGGTAAAATGTAGATTATGCCAACCAGGAAAGATAGATCAAAATTGGTGTTGTGAAACTTGGTGTGTAAGGAGACTGGGGCATCCGGTTTGTTGATAGTACAAAAGCGACGATGGTTATTAATACGAATGTGGAGAGCACCACCTGTTTCCCCCCACATAAAAGGCATCACAGAGCTTGCAGGTTAGGATGTATATAACACTAGAAGTGTGGTATGTACCCTTGGGATTTAGGGTGTACCGGCCATTAACAGTACTGATATTGACTGTGGAACAAGTGATGAAAATGGAGCAGGTCTTACATCTGGGTCTCATGCATGCATGGGTGCCGGTTTGCGGTGGTGGCGAGGGAGAATTCATACGGACTAACATGTTTCTAAGATTAGGAGGATGCTGACAAACTAATCTCGGTTTGGTGCGGAATACTGACCTTGTGTCTGGGTCAGATTGGAGAATGTGGAAATGAGAGTGTAGGATTTGTTCGACCTTGGTTAATTTCAGATGGAACTGGGTGATTAGAACTGGTGGGTTGAGCGTTGGTGGGTTTGGAGCCGGCGGGTTGGGCGTCGTCGGATGGGGGGTTTGAAGGGGTTGAATGTGTGAGGATGCACAGCGAATCTGTTTGGTTACAAGGTTAGATGGGTAGCCACGGTTTACTAGAGCTTCCTGAAGGCGTTGGTTGTAAGTTTCAGTAGCAGAGGTGGTGGAATTTAGGTGTTGTTCTCTGAGTGTAAGTTAGAAAGGAATAGCTTTCTTGGTGTGGTAAGGGTGGGAACTTGAGTAGTGTAAGTACTGCATGTGGTTGATAGGTTTTATGTGAACGGAAGTAATGAGGGTGTTGTTTTCTAAAGTGATGTCTACGTCAAGGAATGTGACTCTTTTGTTAGAGATGAACAAAGTGAACTGGACGACACGGAATTAGTTCAATTTTTCTAGGAATGTGTTGAGAGTGATTTCACCATGAGTCCATAACATCAGGATATCATCCAAGAACCTTATCAAGAGTAGTGGGGTCGTGTTTAGTTTTTAGGAAATCATGTTCGAGCTTGCCCATAAACAGATTAGCATAAGAAGGTGCCATTCTCGTACCGCCATTACATATTCCAAAATTGTGCAATAGTTACACAAGGGATTCCTCAAAAATAGTAGGCGATTTGTCGAGATACTTTGGAGTAAAGGTGGTTTGAAATGAGCATAATTAAGGAGACTTGCCGTATGAGTAAGGATAACACACATAATTACGTCATCAAACTGAATAATGACATTCTCTCTCATTGAAAACAAACCGTTCGTCGATTATATAGAACTCTTACTCGTGACTGTCATGCAACAACGCGTTTTGTCTAAAAATCGTTCGGCACATCGAATCTATTTGAGTTATCAACTTGGCGCTTATTGTTAACTCCTAGAAAGTCGTCCCATTTACGCTCATTTCGACCCACCTTTACTTAGGAGAATTTCTGGGAATTCGTTGTGTACATACACCCTTTAACTCCTAGAATTACGGTAAACAGTAGCTCAGATTTTCGGTAGAAATATACATATAACGATGTTAAACCTCAGCTAGTTTTAAAGCTACAGACGCTCAAAGTTACGCGACATCTTCACAAATTACGTCATATTTCGACAAGTAATGACGTAACCGGTGTCGACTTAGCATATCAGAATCGAAGAACAACCCAATACGCATATGTAAAGTATGTTTGATTGGCGAATGCAGCTTAGAGGGAATTTCTGTGCTTGCCCTATTAAACCGTATTAATTCCTTGGCAATAAACGTTGCAAAAACTATCCATGCGGCACTCCCTCAATCACAAACATTGCTAAAATGGATGTGTTGGGTACTGCTTCGATTGTGATTTTACTAAGCCGACACCGTTAACGTCATTATTTGTTGAGATATGATGTTATTTGTGACGATGACGGCGCGGCGTAACTTTGAGCGATTGTAGATCGGAAACTATGTATGTTTCGAAAGTTCTTCAAAGGAACTTTTATCTTACTTTGATATGAATACTCACCTCAGGGCGCGAAATCGCTAAGAAATGGTGGGATGAAGCTTATTAACACAGACAATAGAGAGGAATTGAGTACTTATGGAACTCGAGTTGTGTACATTATAGTGGTAAGACGTGTGTTGGTGCCGCTCTCGTGTGAACTGCAATTTAAATGGTAGAAACGGACTGGACATGAAAGACAAGTAAGTCAACATTCTTCATATTAGTAGGAGATAAACTTGTGCAAGTATTAACTTCCCCCGATTTTTTGGAGGGGAGTTATTAAGGAGTAAAGTTGTACATATAATCCTTACAGAACTATCAGACAAGTCACATCCAAGGTTACTTATTGCGTGTGTAAGAGGTCATTGATGTGTTTAAAAGTATATGCAAAGTTGCATTTTGAAATAAAAGCGGAAGAACAAACATACAGAAAGGGGAAAAAAAGAATTGAAGTAACTGTGACTTGGTGGTAGGCAACCAAGAGCATACTTGAGTTTGGTTGGTTGCATAACGATCAGGCAATTTCTGTAAAGCATTTGCAGCATGTACTAAGTGTCCAGAAATGAACAGAACAGTGTCTTATCGTTTTTGAGAAAGCATCGACCGTGTGCTCGCGAAGGCAGAAGAATCATTGTACCCGTTCGAATCACGAGCCGGCTCGTGAGTTTTCGGAACTATTGCTTTAGGGACCTCAGTCCCAACATTATATCGAGCAGCGTAACAACCGAGTACGCGAGTCGCGATGGCAGAGAGACGTAAGAAACCTGGCTTAGCGGAATTAGCAGATTACACAAGAGTGGGCATGCAGAAAGTTGCAGAAGAGTGGAGACTGAGTTATTGCGGAAAAATGGAAGATAAAGACATGACGCTGAATAGCCCTTACCAGGCAAAATATAGAGAAAAGGTGAAGAAAAAACGTAAGTGTTGGAGCTTCAAGATCGGCGAAAGAAGATACTGAGCTGATAGAGAGTATCGTTAAGGAAGTAGACGCTGAATGGGAAGGAATTACATAGAGGAGCAACAGGACCTCCCGCATTGAGATCTATGAGGAAAAAGGGTTAAGACCGGATGGATGAGGTGGAGGAGGTACCACCAGGAACACCAAGGAAGAGGGAGAGTCCAGGAAGAGAGGCAGGGATTTTCCAGAAGAGGAAGCAATCAAAAGACTTAAAGAACAAGAAGTAATAACAGAGTATCAAGTTAAAATTGCATACTTAGAAGGAAGGATGGAAGAGCTAGTAAAGAATAATACAAAACTGGAAAATGAAAATGAAAGACTTAGAGATAAAGAACTACAATTAGTGAAATGGCAGAAAAAAGTAGAGGAAAGAGAAAAGGAAATTGATCAATTAGACAAGAAAATTAATGAAGAAAGGAAACACGCAATATATGGGATAGTCAGAATAAAGGAATTAGAAGTCACAAATAAATGCATTGAAGAAAGTAAGTTTGAAATAGTAGAAAAAACTGAGAAAACTTGAAGAGGAAATCAAATAGCTAAAAAGAGAAAACGGAGTTCTACAAAAAGAAGCAGAAAAAGAAGCCAAACCTGCAATACCGTTCTTTGCTGATGTGCTTAAAAACAAAGAGGAGAAAATTCCTGAGAAAACCAAACTTATACGAGAAAACAAAAGAGGGATTAAACCTACCATCATAATCAGACCAAAAACCGGCGAAACTATCAAAGATATTAGAATGCGCCTCACTACAACAATAACTAGAAACGACAAAATAAACTTCCAGATGGTACAGGGAAAAACAGCCTTAATATTGTAAATGGTCTCGAAAGAGGATGAGGAAAATCTGGCTAACCATCCTGAGATCGGGAAGAACTTTGAAAATGGGAAAGATAAGAAAAATCCTTTAATGATAATTTATGGAATTCCAACTGAGATGGAGGAGAAAGAAGTACTTGAAGAACTTATAGAAAGGAACATGGGAAACATAAATGAAGAGCTAAAACAACTAGTGAAACCAAGATTTAGAACGGGACCCAAAGGAAAAGACCGATACCATCTGGTCTTCGAAGTGCCCCGTTGGGTGAGAGAAATGTTACTCAGAAATTAAAACACAGTATACATAAAATATGAAGCCACGAATTTTAAAGACTACCTCGTGGTACCCACGTGCATGAACTGTCACGATATCGGTCACATAGCTAAATATTGTAAGGGAGAAAACAGGTGCGGTCACTGCGGGGAAAAGGGACACAAAAAACAAGATTGCAAAAACAAAAACATAGAAAAAGTATGCGTGCTTTGCTTCATAAGAGATAGGAAGTGTGGGGTGATAAATTATCACGAATGCACACAGTATAAACAACAGCTGCAAAGGACCATTAATCAATTTGATTATGGACCTTGAGGAGATTGAAACGCCTCATGAGGAATCCCAAAAAAAGAAAGAAGAAACCTCCATGCAAGGTTAAAAGAAGTCTTGATAAACTAAACGAGTTCAATAACAACACGAAAATTCAAATCTTTTATGACTGGATAAAGAATAGTAAAGCACAAGAAACTGACGAATATTTTAAAACCAAATTAGGGCATTTATCATTTGATAACAAATCGTTCATTTCATTAATCCAAATCTTGCAGCCTTTCCCAAGGGCTTCGCGCAAGTGGAAGCTCTGTCACATAAAAATTTCTGCTTGGAGGATATGGAATATCTCGATATCGAAATCAAGGAGGATCAATACCTAGAAATATATTACAGCGAAAGTACTTTTGGTTGTGGTAAAATACATATTAAGTCATCGAGGGAAGAGTTTCTTAAGGGTTTGGAGTCGGACCTTCTTTCTACATGCAATACTTGGAAAAAGGAAGGAACTCACAATACCAAGTATCGGGATGGGTTTGTGGAAGACATCTGAAGCTAATTAAAAACTGGAAAAATAAAATTAATAGCGTAGGCTTGCACATGAAAACTACAGACAACTCTTCAGGACTATAGAAAAGAACATACAGCAAATGAAGGAAGAAGATGCAGATGTAGAGATGAAAGAACAACTAAAACAAGAAAGTATTAAAGGGAAGCTAGAAGAAGAGAAACAGCAAAAGGAGGCAGGAGAATCCGATTCGGGGGGCGAATCAATCGATGACGAAGGAGAGAAATCAAAAGAACATAAAACCAAAAAGCGAAAGAGAAGCGGATGGAGGACCTGGATACCCAGGTTCTACAGGAGAAGAAAAAAGACTGACTACACCGGCAGTCCCATCCCGATGGATGTGGAAAGAATGAATGAAAGAGATACTAATGTAATAAATGTGAATGGGAGTGTAAATAAAAATGAACAAGATGAAACGAAGAAAGTGCTGGCGAAGAAACCCAAATTTGATACAATAAATTTTTATAATACCATGCAACTGGATTATAACCTGTCCAGAATGGAGGAACCTAACATCCTGACGGCCGCTATGAGGATAATAGTTCGAAACATACACCAACAAGGAAAAACAATAATGTTTCTTATCATTGAGGAAGTCGACAGAATTAACTTCAGGGCGAACGGAATTACAATAGACCCCAAAGATCTGCTGGAGTTGATTGACAGGATCTTCGAAAGAAGAGAGGAAGATTTCCAGTTAAACAACATACAGGCAATTCGTGATGGCATACGGCCTGATTGCTTTCAACCCAGCGGAAAAATTTCCGGCATGCTACGTCTACACAAGACAACATCTGGGATGAGAATACTTCAGCTCAATGCGGACAGATTTAAACATGCCTGTGGCGAGCTGAGATGCTTATGCGAGAAGGAAAATGTAGACGTGGCGTGCATCCAGGAACCATATACGTACATAGGAAAATTACTAGTATGCCAGTCGATGCCAGAACGGTTTTGCCAGTAGAAGAAAATCCAATGGTAGCGTCGGTTATCTTTAGCAAGGAGCTCAAAGTACTGGTGCATACGGACTTTTGTGACAGGTGGGTCCAGTGCATGAAGATAATGTATCAAAAGAACAAATTAATACTAGTAAATATTTACTGCTAATTCTCCCTCCCAAGTGATATATTTATACATAAACTGGATGACATATTGAATAAATTTATGAATGTTGATATACTAATTGTGGGAGACGTCAATGCTAAGTCTCCGCTGTGGCACTGTCCCAGAAAAAAAAAAAGATGACAACGGAGGGAAGTTTGAGGATCTTATCATTTAAAATAGTTTAACCATCCAAAATATCGATGGCCAACCTCCAACATTTAGAGGTAGGGCCGGGGCGGAGTCTAATATTGACGTAACATTAACCAGAGGAAACATAAGTAGAAAAATAAACACTTGGACTGTCCTGGAGGATAAAACTGTGAGTGCTCATAATGGCACAACAGAAATAACAAATCAAAAAGAAGATGATAAGGATGAAACCAGGCTGAAATATAATATAAAGAAATTAAACTGGAAAACATTTAACCAAAACCTTAAGCTACCATAGATTGAGAAAGGAGATAATTTACACCACTTAGCAACTGAGATAGAAAAAGCCACGTTAAAAGCTATAGAAGCAATAACCTCTTTAAAAAAAATAAAAAAAAAAATACTTTTGGCCAGCTAACCTAGAAAAGTTAAAACGTAAAACGAAAGCAGCAAAGAAGAGCTACCGAGCAGCTGGAGACTACTTCTTAAGACAGAGAAGACTAAACACATACAGAGAAATAAAAAGGCAATACGAAATTGAAATTAAAAAAAAAAAAAAAAAAACTTGAAGCAAATTTGTAGAAAATAATCTAAGTATAGATCCACGGGGGTTACCGTATAAAATCATTATGAATAAAATTACAATAAAAAGCATACAGAATAATTAAAAGACGAAGAAGGACAAATTCATGGAAAGACACAACAGAGCTCTTAAGAAAACTGTTCCCAGATGATAAACAGGAGGACGATAACGAACAAAATAAAATAACAAGGATAAACGGCAAAGTAAAACCCACCAATAATCAAAACAAACAAGAAGAATTGGAAATTAATAATGAATTAATATATAACTTCATAAAAAGCCTTAAAAACGGTAAACCGACCCGGACCCGATAATTTAAAAAAATGAAATATACAAAAATAATAAAGAAACTGGACCCCATACCTTACACGATTGTTTCAAGAGTGCCTACAACAAGGAATCTTCCCAGATCCCTGGAAGAAAGCAAGGTTAGAAATACTCCTAAAGGAGAAGACAAATATCGATCGGACCCCAAATAGTATCCGCCGATATGCTTATTAAGCATAATTGGAAAAATATTCGAAAAGGTAATAGCACAAAAAATAAGTGAAAAAAGACCAAACATAGAAAACTGCAAGTTACAATACGGATTTAGGAAAAGGAAATCAACTGAAGACGCGATAAATGAAATCTGCGACAAAATCAATGATCTAAAACCACAGGACTGCAGATAAATGATCGGAATCTTTTTCGATATAACAGGGTTTTCTGACAATCTGTGGTGGCCAGCCTTACTACAAGAATTAAAATTACTAAATTTACATCCACGTCTTTGGGACACAATAAATAATTATTTCATAAACAGGAGTGTGGAAGCAGGAACGGCAGATGGCATTGTGGGCAAGGTCCCGACCAGGGGATGCTCTCAAGGGTTGGTATTAGGCCCAATTTTCTGGGATATAGCCTTTCAGCCGTGTCTAGTGATGTTAGATGGCATGCAAGAGGTGGAGCGCGTGGTGGGCTACGCTGATGATCTGGTCGTGGTCCTGAAGGGCAATAGTCGGGCTGACTTACAAAACAGAGCAAATAAAATAGTAACGAAAATGACATCGTGGTGTAACAATAATAAGCTTACTATTTCCTGAGAAAAAACTAAATATGTGTTATTTAAAGAGCAACTAAATATAGGTAGGTTAAGAGGGTCTATTAAGATAAATAATAAATCCATAAAACGTGAGCAAAATTTCAAACACCCAGGAGCGACACTAGACGAAAAATTAAATTTTAGAGAGCATACCAAAATTCAGAAAAATAAAACAATAAAAATAACATACAAAATAATTAATATACCACCGAAATGTTAAAAATATCAGCTAAACTAATTAAAACATACCACGATGTCATTATAAGATTAATAATGGGATACGCGGCAAGTGTCTGGTGCCACCGAATGACGGACGTCAGACAAGCGCAAACTGTAAACAAAGCACAGAGGCAGATATTACTAAGACTGTCTGGTGCCTTTAGAACAACTCCTGTAGAGGCGCTACAGATTGCCGCCGCGACTCCGCCGATGCATCTACAAGTTATGCAACAAGGGACCATGTACTGGTTAAAAAAGGAAAATACGTTCAGAGTGACTCAAATTTTAAATACACCAGCTCATAACAAACAAGAAGTCATACTGGAAATAACCAGTGCATGGCAAAAATTTTTGAACAACAGCACGAAAGCAGAAGACTATACACCATACTGTCGGACATGGGTGAGAGGGCAGAGCTGAAAATTGACATCGACGGTGGACTTCTTCACTTCCTAACGGGACATGACCCTTACAAGGAAAAACTAAAGCAATTGAACTCGATACAGAACAACATATGCTAGGAATGTGTGGTGATCGCAACTCCTGAATATATCGTCCTAAGATGCAAAGAGACGGAACATCTGGTTAGAGAAGAAAGGGAGAAGCTTGAGGGGATGGAGGTCGCAGATGCTCTGAGAAGCTTGGAGCATGGGGTCGTCCTTGGAGAGCTGGCTCAAAAAGTTTCCTTATATCATTAAAAAAAAAGTTCGTTGTGGGGAGGAGGGAGGCCAGGCCCGTAAAAAGTATATATATATATAACTAGTACAAAGGAAAGTCGGGAGGGTAATTTAAGGTAAATTTAAGACAAATGAAGGAGAAAAAAGGATAATACTTACAGCTTAGTTTCGCAGTAGATCACACATATACACATAAAAAAAATCACTATATTTCGTGTATTACACGTTTTGAAAACTGGATATACTTGAAAACGTGTAATACACGAAATATAGTGACTTTTTTATGTGTAATCTACTGCGAAACTAAGCTGTAAGTATTATCCTTTTTTCTCCTTCATTTGTCTTAAAAGTACCTTATGTATATATATATATATAAACAATAACTAAATTATAACCAATTTGAAACAAACATATTTTAAATAGCTCTAAATTCACAATTGTGCCGTGGAGGTGAAATGATGACAAAAGAAGATTAAAGGGTAGCCAATAATAATAATAAAAACAGTGACCCGAATACCGAACTGAAATCGAATCCGAATTCGAAAACCGTACATAAACAAAAAATAAGGAATAAACGAAAGTGTGAGTGCGTGAGTGTGCTTGTGATAGTGTTGAAACACCAGCACTTTCTAATCGAATACCTGCTGTAGGAAGGAATACCTGCAGCAATGGATGCCGAACTACTTCTGTCTATTTCTTTTGTGTGGTGATATTATATAATAGTGGACATATAATAATGGATACAACTAGTGGACACTGAGGAACATTAACTATAGAAATAAGATGCAGTCGTCAACGAATTCCGGACGACGTCGCATGCGGTGATGAACACCATATTGTGTTTAAGTGTTTAGTGTGGATATGTGCGAAAGTGTTGAAGGGCCTAAGCAGGAACAAGATGAAAACTCCAACTCAAAGCGGACACCGTGAAACAACTGGAGGACAAACTAAACTAATTATCTTTTATTTATTTTCAGTTGTTCCTGTTTCACAACGAGAGTGAACTCTCTTGGGTGTCCTGTGACGTTATATGTGTTAAATGTTGTATGTTTTTATAAATAAAGTAATTAAATTCCTATCTGCAAATTTCCTCCCAGTCATGTTCCAATATGAAGGAACAAAGGCCAGGATTACATTCTGGACGCCCGGTCAAAGTTAGTCCCGTACAACCTCAAGTCAAAGTACGAGAGGAACACAAGAGATTCTCTGAATGCGGTAATCCGACAATCTTTAGGGACAGCCTGTCCCAAACTAAGGAGGGCGAACAGCTGCCCGTGACGTGAGACCCTGAAAGTGCGTAACTTAGTTTGTTGCTAAGAAGGCAAAGAGACAGGGGTGGAAGGTGGGTCCCCCACCACCAAAAAAAAAAGTGTACTTATGTAGTATCTTGAAGACCACGTGCACAATTACACACTTAACACTATAAAATCACTTATAATTTTCGGCTTCTGCTATCTTCAATTCTAAACAAGAAAATAGATCATTGAACACACGTGGACAATTGGAAGAGAGAGAAAAACGAAATGTATTACACAGAAATATATTAACTGGAGATCGATTTCTATGACCTAAAAGATTTAGAAATATAAATGCTTTGTGTCGTGAAAATTACCGAAATAAAATATAACCTAAAAATACTACTAAATATTACAAAGTATGCTTTACTTATGCATTTGCCAAAATTATTATTTTGTGCATATTCTTCCGTTTACAGTACACAGTGTCGCTCACAACATATTGCTGACCTTATAAACTGTTAAGTATTCCGTTGTTAACAAGATATTGAACCAAGTAAAAAATCTTTCACTCTCATATTGTGTTTCAAAGCACATTTCTGGCAAATCTAGTGTTGCAACCTTTATTATTTCAAGGGCACGTTAAAGAAAGATCAAAACATGACCAACATATGATTTTATACCATGGTTAAGCCAAAATATGATTGACTGAATTGTTATTAACGTCCTAAACAAGGCTCTGAACTTCTAAGAACAGGACCTACAGTTTATGATGAACTACTCCTTTCAATGGATTCCGGCAGGAACAGCCAAAATATAACTTAGCTAATATATAGTAAAATACGTATTTATATGACCAACAGAAACCCGTCATCATATTCGCAAAGGTTACAAAGAATGTGTTTACATTAACTTACGAATGGACAGAGAGACCAGGATAAAAATACGACATATAAATATCCGGGTCCTCCTAATGACAATCAACAATTTATTATCTTCGTAAATGTTACCTTCTTTCTTTCAATCAACTATAATTATGAAAATTCAATTGAACTAAGTTGGCAATACCTTTGATTCTTACATACATGTTCTATTTGAGCTTCGTCTTGTTGGATTTTAGGGATCAATGCACATAATCCATATCTGATGGATTCAGTTTTCAATCCTGAAATCAAACGACAATCGGCTCCGTGGAAGCACACCGAAGAAATTTCGAGTTACTGCCCGTACTTAGAAAATGACGAGAGCCATGTTTTGGGAGTTGAGACTGTGAAGGAGGCGCTATCCTCACTCACAAGCAGGAGTGAAGAACACTCCTCCTAAGAACAAGGTTATAACCTATGAAGAACGAAGCTTCTTCCACCATTGCAGGGAAAACGGACGGAAAGCCTGAAGAAGTGCGTTACCATCAAGACAACGCTGCTGCTCATTAAGCGGCCTTATTCAACAATTCCTTACCGACAACTTTGAAGTACTTCCTCATGCTCCGTACTCATCTGACCTCGCACTTAGGCTTCTTGGATTCTCCATCGGCGATTTTCAAATGGACAAAACAGACCCCTAAAGAAGTGTCTGTGGCGGCTATGCAATCGTGGCCCAAGGGTTGCGAATAATGTGTATGTCTACAGGGTGACTACGTTGAGAAGTGACGCCAGTTTCAGCTTTATGGGGTACTTTTTTTTCAAAAACTAGGAGACCTTAGAATTTGAATGCACCTCGTACTTTTCTAAGTTAGCTGACCACAAATCGACATTTATTATTCGATCTCCTTCTGCAGAAAGGAACCAGACAAAAACTCGCTATTTCAATAATTAACGGAGGTTAAGAGCTCATATTTTCTTGACACATCGTGGTAAAAGTACCCAAATCATTTTTTTTTTTTTTTAATTGGGTTTACATGGGTAAGTTGCTCGAAAATAATCAATGTATGACTGGTAAAATTAAGCAAATAACAAATTGCAAGACTTCATAGATTAACACCGAGCCACTGTAGCTCAGTAGTAGAGCATTGGCGAAGCATTCGGGAGACTGTGGGTTCGACCCCAGCGGCCGACCATCCTGAACCAGGGTTTTTCCTCAGTCACACCAAGCAAATCCCGGGATGGCACCTTCAACATAGGCCCTGGCCGATCCCTTCCCACATCCTTTCCCTTCCCCTATCCTGGTCTCAGCCTTAGATGCCTAAAGGCCATAAATAAATTTCAATTCAATTCAATTTGTAGATTAACATAACAGATTTTCGAGTCATTTGACAAACTCTATGCTTTATCATAGCGATGCAAAGCCTTTAAATTGCATTTCTCAGAAATTATGTAAATGTGACTAGGGTACTTTTACCAGGAACTCGACGACATATGGTCTATAAGAGGGATGGCTAAACTACTGCTCTTTGATCACACAATGAAGAAATATCTCAGGTAGTCTAAACATCGTAATTAATAACATTTATTATGCTTTATAATAGTTTACCGGGTATAAATTGACAATTCATCGAAGTTAATGGATAGGAAGTATACAATGCATGAAAGATATCACATCCCAATTCTAATACTAGACTTGAGTCAGGGATTAAAGAAATTTCGGATCAGTCACAATTACAATTACAAATACTGCAAAATCAGTAGTACTGAATACTGAATACGGGTACTGACAGTGTTAGTTTTAGTTTTGACTGGTTTACGATTCAGTCAAGGTGTGCGACTAAAATTATCATAGTGTTGATTTGATACTAGAGGCTTCGTTGCGTTGCACGTGTTTGAGTTTACGTTTATTTTCATTTCATTTTTTTTTTTTTTTAAAGCGTGGATGAACATTTTGTGACGAAAGATGGCCCTAAAAAATGTAAGAAGCAAAGGTAAAAATATGAAATTAGACATTTTAAGCCAAAGAGTGAAGTTGAGCTTGCACTCATTGCAAAACTTTGGTAAACTTGATTTTATATGAGCCAGTCTAGTAACTTTTAAATTGGCCCATTAACAGCAAGTTAAAATCCACAAAAATCCATGCCCCTGCCAGGATTTGAGCCCGGGACCTTCGAGTCGTTGGCCTAACACCTTACACCACATGGTTACCCGGCCGACCACACTACACTCATTGTATGATATAACAGTATCTTAACTGTCATATGCCAACTTTAGTCATTACACAGCCAATAACTTGTTCAATTATTGCAGCTCTCAAATATATTTGAAATGTGACTCTTTATGTTAATAAAGTTTGGCCCTTCCTGTTCTATAATACACTTGTTGTTAAATCAAAGAGTACGTAATATTTATTTATATTAAAAAAAAAAAATAGTGGATGCACATTTCTAGCTTTAACACCATTCGCCTGAGCCATAGTTGTCTAAAGGCTTAAAATAAAATTCAATTTAACACCATTATCTCAGTGCAGGTATTACGTACCTTCCTACAGAAAGAGAAAAGTAGTACCGTCTCTCAATAGTTGGTTTATCACTCCACAGATGAAATTCAAATGCAGGCTGGCGATCAGTGTGGTGAGTCAATGGGAAATAGGGAAACAATGTAAAAATCGACTAGAATGAAGTGTTAGTGATAGACTTGTATTTCAGTATCAGTAAATTGTACATTGAAAAAGATAATTCGTCAAATAAGTAAAAAAAAAATATGCCATTGCGCAGACTTGTCAGGTTGCGTGATTACCAATGACACTCAACTAAAAGAATGTTTTCCTGAACAAAATGTACGCAAGATATCTACGGAAAAGTAACTAAAAATTAACTGTGACGAACATGTTGCAGTGAACATTCTGAGTTAGCAATCGCATCAATCACAAGTTTCACAAAGAAGGTAGCGTTCAACATCATCATCGAACATTTTTGTTCGTCTGCGTACAATTTTCCTGTTAACGGAAATACAGGGGTCAGACATCAGCAATAAGTTGTTTATTATGTCTTGACAATTATATAATCTTGAGGACTTTCTAGCATGATTTAATCTAGTGTTTGGAAAAAGTTTATGCATAGCTTCGAGAGCTTCCTCAGACAATTGTCCAATTGGTATTTGAAAATATTTCATGATGTCAACTGCGTGGAAGAAGAGTTTATGCAAAGTACTTGGCATGTAATACCACGAATAATGTGTCAGATACAGGTGTTTGGTGTCACAAAGAAGCAAACTGAAATTGTTTCAAATCAACAGCTGAACCACTTGCAATAACACGTAAGATCACAGAAAACCTTTGAATCACAGTCTCATTGATTCCAGTAATTTCAGAGCTTCGCTTAGAGTCAGCAAAAGGCCTCCGCGCAGTATTGCAGTCATTTGAGGGTCCAAACCCTGGCTTTGGCAGGTCTTCATTTAAACCCATTTTTGATTTCGTTTGAAACTGAATTCGTTTTTTCTCGGCATGAAATAAAGCTCTGTTTCATGTCCTTGAACTCGCCATTGTTTAAAACGCAGCCTGTACGCAATATGTAGAAGACATTCAAACAACCTGATCCAAAGGTGTAATGTTGATATTCCAAAACGGTAATTTTCCTCATTTGGAGACCTGTCATAACATTTGACGGTGTTCATTTCACTAGGTAACGCGCCACATATAAATCATTTTGAGGCAGAGTTTATTTCTGACAAAATGTTACAAACACGTCCATCGACCATGGTCAAAAGAAATTCAAAACATATAGTGAGGCTGTACCCAGATTCACTCTCAGTACAATCTTCAAGGCTTTTTATTTTAGCATGCAAAGAAGTATCTTCTTGTCGAACAAGCTCAGGACATTCTTTGCAAAAGAAAAACTTTATGGGCCTGCAAAATAAAACAGATCCAGGGGTTTCATTACTCCACAGATACTCGCCTGAATTTATGTCAATTAATCGCAGAGGAACAAAGGCGAATAAAAACACGTATTCATCCATTTCTTTGGAATTCTCAAATTTTTGTTTGTAGATACTGTGACTGCTACTACCGTCAAAGCCCCACTTACACACCAGTTTACCTCTTGTATTTTTCCCTATTGTTACAGATTTCGATATGCTATGAACAGTTTTCTTCATAACCTTGTAAATCTACCTCCGCAGATGTTTCAGTTACAGTCATTTCCGGCAACACCCCTTTTTTTCCCCTCTCGAATCGCATACAGACTAGGAAAACAGTCCTTGTGTAATGCTTTTACTGTACTTCTCAAAACTTCATATTTTCTCTCTGTTAGGTCAAGGTCTAGATACGGTGCTAAAGCGTCAACTAGCGACAAACACTTAGCATCATTAACATTTGACAAACATGGTCCGGATAATTCTGCGGCAAACCTAAGTTCTTCATGGGATTTTGTTCTGACCAACTCTTCCACTCTCTGTTTCTTTGTTTTCCTGCCGCATTCTTTAAAAGGTTTTTTGGTCTTCCAGCTTGTTTGGATTCCAGGGTGGTCGGTATACTCTTCAGAGCAGTTATCTTGTCAAGAGGAGTATGCAAAGAATCAAGCCACTCCTTGTTTTTCTCAACAAAAAAAAAAAAGTCGCAAGTTCTTCTGCACTTTTGCCACCTTTTGTGGATGTTTGAACATGTTGTTTTAACGTAGTTCCGTAAATCGTCCTCCTCACTGTCCTCCAAACTCTCTTTCACCTTAAAACGGGATTTTCTAAATGCCGAAACAACAGACGCTCGGTCCTTCGAGACAGACGCCCACGTTTCAAAAAGTTCTCGATTCGTGCATATTCTGTATCACAGCACTAAGACACTGCTGTATATCAAAGAGTGGCAGGTACTGACAGACAAATGTCACATTTGCGAATAAAGGCTATTATACTCAATACGTTACAACAACCATTTGCTCGACACGACGCGACACTCGTTAGAGAAACCCTCCGAAGGTCAATAACTTGGACAGAGTTCGAGTACAATTGGACTTCACTGCAAACAGCGATTAAAACACTAACTAGCAATGACACTAACAACTACTAGGTGGAAAACACAGTACTTGCCCTAGTGAACCAGATCGGCGCACAAAACCCCAGGATGTTACGGTGATTTCACATTTTGCACGAACTCGAACTTTCCGCGTCGCACACCTGCTCTGTGTAGAATGTAGACTGCTCCACCAAGCTGCTATTCGGAGCAGTGTTGCACAGGGCTGGTGGAATTTTTCGTTTCTTGTTTGGGGATTCTTTGTTTCGACCTACGTGTGTTTTCCAACCGTTTGAGTACAACTTGATTTTGTGATTTTTTTTCCATTTTTCGCAGCACTGTGTGGCGATGCTTCTTTTGTGCAGAACTAAAATAATTCCTGAACACCACTACTACAGAACTAACTTTTTTTTTGAGAGAGAGAGAGAGAGAGAGAGAGAGAGAGAGAGAGAGAGAGAGAGAGAGAGAGAGAGAGAGAGAGTGTGTGAGTGAG
>JAGDQP010000169.1:65627-152280 GCA_022664845.1 Lepisma saccharinum
GGGGGGGGGGGGTCAAAATGTACATTACTTACAATATACATCATAGGCTAATATAACAAATTTATATGTAAGTGACGAATTAAATCTAACTCCGCTGAAAGAGCACGCTCAAGAACATACGCATATAGTCTACATGTATACTAACCAGGATGCACGTTTTCAATGTACCATACCAACACAGCGTACACAAAGGCATCAACTATCAGCATCTCGGTTACATTCCAAAGATTGTACGCATCGTCTTCCACTGGAGATACAGCCATATTACTCCACTGAGCACCTACTCCAATCTCTTCATAGAAAGCAAAATACTTAGCACCAAGACCAAACGCAGTAGGGGCCAACAATGACTGCAAAATATTCAAATCATCATTTTTAAAATTACTGTAAAATTTAGCCACTTATCAAAGTACAAAAATAACAGAGTACATAAACCTTCATCCTTTTTCTTTTCCTGCTCCTAATATATCAAGGAAGGCTTAATAATTTAACAACCAGAAGCTAGGAAATTCGAAAATATTTCTAATGACACTAATCGAGAATTCCAAATGTAATGATATTCTTTCTCTAAGGTTAATACGTCCAAATGCATTGTGAAGGACGCGAGGTCATCTTTAAAGCTTATTACTTGATATTCTTTCATATTTCATAGTTTTTAATTCATTTTCTAGCTAATGTCTTATCTATATTAGTTAATTTAATTTTCCTTAATGCATACTGGATTATTTATGACAATTAGTTTACTGTTTCATTTATTGATATATCTACTTAAAGTTATATTCACTCGAATAATATGATTTTTATGCCTTGATGACGAGGTGTCGAAAATGCACAGAATGATTAAGAAACCATTTAAAATTATTCGTTTTTGAACTAAGATCATTATTTTAAAGTAGCACACAAACTAAGCAAATCACTCAAGTACTGATTCTAAAATTTATTTTCATTAAAATAAAGTAGTCTTACTGCTGTATCAAATCAGACATAGGGAATTAGTAGATCGATGAGTTAAACAATGTTTAACAACAAAATAATTTACATATAATGTGATCTGAACTGTAATGCTAAAACTCTGAAAGCCTTACTTACTGCTAGCGATTTCACCCACACAGGAATCACATCATGAGCAGACTCCTCCCTTACCGAAATATACATGTAAGGAACATAGCTCAAAAAATAGATTATTCCCGCGCATGCAGCTGCTAGTTTTGCCTTTGAATACAAAACACTCACAAGGAATCTGAAATTAAATTTTAAAAAATAATTATTTTCAATGTACCTTACCGCTTACCAAGACCTATGCATTAAGAAAAATGAAACATGACACGAAAAGAGAAATAAATGTATATATCCAGTTTAAATTAATCGAACTTATTTATGGCCTGAAGCACATTTGGGCTCAGACCAAAGTAATTCTTATTTACAAGATACTTCGCGCAAGTTCCCCCAACATTTCCTAAAAAGTTGTAGTGTATTTAAAAGGTCTCGTCCTACACTGAAAAAAAAAAAAAAAAAAAAACCATCTGCCATCGTCAAGCACGTCAGCAGCTACAGGCTGCCGAAAGCATGAGAAAATCAACTTTAGATCTTTATATTTCTAACACTACGAATAATAGAACTAATGAGGCATGGTACCGTCAAAGACTATGAACCTGTTCTATTTGAAAATGCATATTCCAAAATTGTGCAATTAGTGTGCAAGGGATTTCCCAAAGGTAGTACGTGATTCAGGAAAATTTCTGAGATAGGTCGAAATGAGTATGAATTAAACGATTTCTCATGGATGGGCCTCTCCCGGAGGAAGGAGTTGGTCTACTGCTCCCACGATGACCAGTAGTGTTGGGAAAGCCAAAGCTCTCAACTGTGACCACCACTGTCTTTTATTCACAGCAGCTCCCCAATTGCATCACGATGCTGGGTGGGCACGAGCGGGTGGGCTTAAGGAACACGCCCCCTTAACCCAAACAAAAAATCCTAAATCCCCGCAGCCAGTTCTCAACCTTTCTTCCCGCACACTTTCAGATACCGAACACAAAGTCCTTTTGTACGCCCTATCCTTCTCTCCTTCTCGCCATTTGGAACAAGTCAACTTACTTAATGAACCTCAGGTGGCACTACCACTGGTCCACTCATTCTGACACCACTAAGGCCAAAACGTCTGACACTGAAACTTATCCCATTCCTTCCTCTCTCTAGTAAAGATCCTCCCCCTCCTTGACCAACATCTCCAACCATTTGTCCAGGCTCTCCCTTCCAACATCAAGGATACCAACCACTTCCTCTCCACAATACATTCTCACTCTGATCCTCTCCCACCTGACACCATCTTAGTTACAGTCGACGTAACGTCACTGTATACCAACATTCCCCACACCCATGGTCTCGCTGCCTTTGAACACTTTCTCGACACACGCTCCTGTCCTCATAAATCCAGCACACCATTTCTGATTCAGCTAACCCAGTTTGTCCTCACCATGAACAACTTCACCTTTGAGAACCAAAATTTCCTGCAAATCAAAGGCACAGCCATGGGAACCCGCATGGCCCCTTCTTGCACCAACCTCTTCATGCGACGCCTGGAGACCCAATACCTCAACTCCACACCTCTCAAACCTTTCAACTGGCTTCGCTATATCGACGATAGTTTCTTGATCTGGACCCACGGACAAGAGTATCTGGAAACATTTATGCAAAAACTCAACTGCATCTTCCCCGTCTGGTCCTTCTCCAGGGAACACATATCTTTCCTCGATGTGGATGTCTGGCTCAAGAACAATCGGCCTGAGAAAAGCGTTCACATCAAACCTACCAACAGTATGCAGTATCTCCATTTCAACAGCTCCCATCCATACCATATCAAACGCTCGCTTCCATACGCTCTTTCTGTCCGGGGCTCCGGCACCTGTTTCTCTGATGACCTGCTCCAAAATTATTTCAGGACCCTCTCCTCAGCTCTCACTGACCGTGGATATTCCCTCATCCGTAAATAACTGGACCGTGCCAGAAATCACCCTACTTCAACCGACCTCGCCGCGAAGCTCCCTCCGCTCCCAATCTTCTCACCCAATACCACCCCAGCCTTCAGGCCCTCCTAAAGCTCCTCAAACTGGCACACCCCATACTCACTGCGTCAACTGAAACTGAAAGAGTTTTCCCGTCGTGCAACAAAATAGTCTGCCGTAGACCTCCGAATCTCAAACACGATTCTCACCAGAACTGGACCAATCCCGACCCCTCCTCCAAACCTGACAAGTGCAATAGACCCCGCTGCAGAAACTGTCTTATCTTTAATCCCAGGTTGACCATCGTACATTTTGTCACTTACAAGACGTACTCTTTCCAACACTCCAGCAATTGCATATCTTTCAACCTCATTTATATCCTATCCTATTTATATCAGGCGCTCTCCCACAGACGGCGTGTTGTGGTGCTGGTCGTAGGGAAATATGTATTTTGGCAAACAGGAAAGATAGATCAAAATTGGTGTTGCGAAACTCGGTGTGTAAGGAGACTGGGGCATCCGGTTTGTTGACAGTGCAGAAGAGACAATGGTTGTTAATACGAATGTGGAGAGCACCACCTGTTTTCCCCACATAAAAGGCATCACAGAACTTGCAGGTTAGGATGTATATAACATTAGAGGTGTGGCATGCACCCTTGGGATCTAGGGTGTACCGGTCATTAGCAGTACTGATAGTGACTGTGGAAGAAGTAATGAAAATGGAGAAGTCTTACATCTGGATATCATGCATGCATGGGTGCCGGTTTGCGGTGGTGGCGAGGAAGGATTAGTACGGACCAACATGTTCCTAAGATTAGGTGGATGCTGAAATACTAATCTCAGTTTGGTAGGGAATACTGATCTTGTGTCTGGGTCAGATTGGAGAATGTGGACATGAGAGTGTAGGATTTGTTTGACCTTGGTTAGTTTCGGATGGAACTGGGTGACTAGAGCCGGTGGGTTTGGAGCTGGTGGTTGGGAGCCGGTGGGTTGGGGGGTTGAGTGGGTTGAATGTGTGAGGATGCACGGCGAATCTATTGGTTACAAGATTAGATGGGTAGCCACGGTTGACTAGAGCTTCCTGGAGGCGTTGGTTGTAAGTTTCAGTAGCAGAGATGGTGGAATTTAGGCGCTGTTCTCTGAGAGCAAGGGAGAAAAAGAGTCGCTTTCTTGGTGTGGTAAGGATGGGAACTTGAGTAGTGTAAATATTGCATATGGTTGGTAGATATTATGTAAACGGTAGTAGCGAGGGTGTTGTTTTCTAAAGTGATGTCCACGTCAAGGAATGTGACTGTCTTGGACTCTTGTAAAAATGAACAAGTGAACTGGACAACATGGATTGGTTCAGCTGTTGTAGGAATGTGTTGGGACTGGTTATTCATGGCTTGAGCGCAAAAATGAAATCTGGCCTTAACTTTCAAAACTCTAAACGTCCAGTTTGCTCTGCATTTTCAACACATTTCCTTCCACGATCCCCTCCCGAACTTGCACGTAATACAGTTGTCAATTATTCCAAGCTCATGAAATTTATAAGATATACAGCAGCCAATCATTCCAAGATTGATGCGTCGTCTACTACGTGGCGCCGCTATCGTCTTAGTCGTTTACTCAATCTACACGTGTCCGTCGTTTCTTCTCTCGTCATTACTAAGGACTTTTAAAGCCCAAAATATCGAAGAGGTCTCTTTAAATTACATCTACAGGATCTAGCTAAGGAAGTAACCTAACATTAACCTGATACTGAGCAGTGTTTGAACCTCCTCCGCCTGGTCAATGTCAAAGACCTTCCCCATCGCATCACAAGCGCTAGATGTGCATTTAATATAAAAGATTCATTACATTACAGTTCACTCAGTACATGGAACACATGGAATGTACAAATTACACATGGAATGTGATTTAAGTGAAAGAATGAACTATTTTTAGAACTGAGTTACTGAATTGAAATTCAAAGAATGGGATCAAAGTTTTAGGGTAAATACGAGGTCTGGTTTCCAAGGAGTTATTGACAGTATGGAGTAGGTTGGAAAACGGAGACATAATAATAAGATATATTGTTTGACTATGTAACTGCTATCTAGATCTATGATGGATTATGATTCTGGTTAGATTTGGATGACCTGAAATATCTAAATAATAATGTACGTAGAAATATGAAATGTATGAAACGATTGATACAAAGGGAGCAATATTAAAGAATAAAGACAACTTCTGATTATGAGTATTTGAGTTCCAATATTCTAATTGTATATTGGTAGTCTAGAAGTATAGCGATTAAAGATGCTATGGGCTTTACTTTAGTTGTCGGCTTACGATTCACCTCGTACAAAGAATACAAAGATATCAGAATTAATTACGCTGCTCTAAACTTACAAATGAAATCAAGTCAACAATCTTTTTTTACTTGATAAATGTTCACGATAGAAATAGGCAATCATCACTTTTAAATTTCATTAGTGTTTAAAGAATACAATGCAATGCAACGAGTTAAGTTACTGATATGGATGCTTCTACAATATGGTAACAACGATCCAATATTTGAAGTAAAGTCCATGATGAAAATAGAAAACGTTACACGCTATGAGACACGATACATCCACTGGCACACGCTTAGCATATGCAGTATGAAGAATTCACTTCGAAAAACATGTGAAATTTTAGAAACATAAGTGTTCTTTTGTTTTTTCTTTAAGATCTAAACAAACATGCGTTGTATCTAGCCTATTTTCGAAAAAAAGTAACGTTATTTTTTGTTGCCTATACAAAGTAATGCATAAACATTAGCATAATGTAATATGATTTCGAAAACAAAAGATACTTTACTGGTTTGACCTGCAAACACAGTGTTCGATTTGCCAGGGAGGATGCCGTGGATTTTCCCCAGCGAATATCATCCCAACCAGGGATAAAATCCTTGTATTTCTACCCAAACAGGTAGTAGGTTCAAATTTATCAGCAGCTACTAGTTGTAGGATTTCCCCTTCGTAATTTACAACAAATCGAGCACTGTGCAAACACATAAACAAACACACGCTATGCATCGCCGGTTTTGTGCAGAAGTAAAGATGCTCAATAGTCAAATGTAAATATGTTGAAGTAATGTCCTCTCCCCAAAAGTACACTGAGGAATTTAAAGAACGAAAAACACGATTAAGTTTATTTATTCCTTCTTAATATTAAATGACTATTGTGGGTAGCTTAATTAACTTAACTGCTTTTCGCTACTCCTCATTGACTATGCCATACTATGTTCTAACAGTAATTCTTGTGAACTTTGATACTTTGGGCCACTTTATTTCCCTAACAGATGAAGAATATATATAATTTACCTGTATTCTGTCGAAAAACAGGCCTTAAAACGTTGCTTAAAATTTTCCTGCCTGTGTACAGGAACATTACTTAAAACTAAACAAAATCTTGCTATGTGAAGGTGTAATACAGTGTTTTAATTTCAGGCAATACTACGTTGCCTGTATTGCATATGTATGAACATGCTCTCCTTGAGTTTCTTTCCTTTAAGAGAAGAGAGACGGGAGTTAATAGTTCACGTGTCTTGCTTGTTATGTGTATTGATTCTGTGTCGCCTCACTGCTCATGTTTCAGACTTTTTTTTCGATAGGTCAGTTTCCATAATTTTGAGTGTACAAAGATATTAAATTCTTACACTTACGAAAACATTATGATTGAAACAGCAAACGTCTCCAGAACTCCAAATATTATCCACATATTGCTATACGTGAGAACTTTCCCGTATTTCAAGATCGCTGTAAGGATAACCACCTTAACAGACATCTGCAGAAAACTGGTAATAAACCATGCCACCCAGTGGACTCCGTTTGCAAGACCCATCATCTTCATAACCTTGAAAATAAAACACCTAATGAACTCTACAGTAACTCTGGCACAATTACCAGACATGAAGAATTTTAATATAGCTTGAAAATAGAAACCACAAACAATACAGCATTAAATATTCGCACTTGATGGAAAGACATACAAGAATGAAATATTACCAAAACTACAAAATTTCGAGAAAAGTATATGTTTAAAAACGTAATTTATTTCTGTAAATTTGCAACAATTTAAGCAAACAGTGTATACTCTTTTCCGTTTATAGAATAGTTTCTTGTTATCATTTGATGCATTATTTAAATTTTCATTATATTTTAACTTCTTTTTCTCACCAAACTGATTAGAATCTTAAAATAAATATTCATAGTATGACATATTTTGTGCTCGGAGAACCAAAATTATAAATAATTACTTTAGTTGCGATGACGTTTTATTCACTTATTTCACTATTTGTGTACGCGGATGATATAGATTTAATACGGGAGGACATACGTAGATGCACAACAAAGTAACACCAAGGTCTTAATATAAGCTTGCAATGAGATAGGTCTACAGGTAAACACAGAGAAAAAAAATACATGATAACAAGCCGAAACACTGAGGATGAAGGAAATAGATACATAACAATTAAGAATGAGAACAAAAAGGAAGTAAACAAAGTTAAATACTTGGGAGCATATGTAACAAGCAAAAATGAGGTCACGGAAGAAATAAAAGAAACTTACTATCTGGCAACGCATGTCTCTACTCAGTCCAGAAACTCCTAACCTCGCGATTAATATCAAGAAAGTTGAAATTGAAAATATACAAAATGGTTATTCTGCCGGTAATACTTTACGTTTGCGAAAGTTGGAGTACGACCATAGCAGATGAACATAAATTGCGAATGTTTGAAAATAAGATCTTGAGTAAGACATACGGCTGAAACGGGACGAGATGACTGGATAGTGGAGGAGATTGCATAATGAAGAACTTCACGGAGTTTACGACTCACCCGATGTTGTAAGAATAATTAAATCGTTACGACTAAGGTGGGCAGGCCATGTAGCTTGGATGAGGGAACAACGAAGATTATATTCCATCTCGATTGGAAAACCGGAGGGAAAGAGACCGTTGGGAAGACCGAGACTACGCATGGTGGTCCCAAAATCAAATCTAGGTGAACAAAATTCTAAATGCGACTGCCACGTATCTTGTCAACAGCATGCTTAATTATTCCTACATAGATAAGCAAACAAGGTTCACAATTGTTCGCACCGACATAATGGAGGACGCAGGTGGGAGAGAGCAGGTAAAAGCGAGGAGTCTGACACACGCATTTGAACAGGTAAAGTCGACTGTAATAGTTCGTCAGCTTCTAATTTGTGTTTTGCAATTATATATTCTAATTATATAATTGTTTGATTATCGCAAAAACGTCACACTGCAATAACGTTCACTGCAATTTCTTACGATTTAGTGTAAAGTAAAGAATAATAAGAATTGAAGAATAAGCATAAGAATTGTGCCATACAAATTATGCGTAAGAGGATTATACTTTGGGACAGGAATGTTGATATTAGACCGTATTAGATCAGATCTCCTTTTGCCTAGGTTAACACATATACGCTTTATCTACTAAGACTAGATCTGGCTGCAGTGTCCTGCGGTGAGTGCCTTATTCATTCAGGAATGGCCAGAAATACATTGCATTTTTTTTAAATAGTCACCTTGAAATTTTTTACGTATGACGCAGTGAAGTGAAAACTGACAATAAAAACAGGCTTGTATATATACAATTATACATATGTATATACTGAAAACCTAAATATAGATAATCGTTGTGAGATTTCTTTAAGTTGTATTAAAAAACTAAGTGACAACTTTTGTGCTCATGTTAAGCTAAACTTGACACAAGCGTATCGTATTACAATCAATAGTATAATCAATTGAAGGGTATTATTACAGATTTAAGAGAAGCTGGACACCGTCAAAGATATCGAGAGCATAATAGGAAATCTCAATCCCCAAAAGGAAAACGAGAATGCCACAAACACGCAGTAGAGAGCTGGAACAGAAGCACGAGTATGACCGAAAAATTAAAACATTCAAATACCAAGTGTAATAACTGAATAAGAAAATAAATTCTAAGACCAATAATTTGAATTTATTTTATGGCCCTTAGGCATCTAAGGTCCAGACCAGTCTAAGACCAATAAGTGAAACAAATTAATCTGAAACTACAGTTTAGAGAGAAACCGATACAATGGTATAGGAATCCACTAATGGAGTCCATAGAAACCTACTTGGCGAAAGATGTACACATAATATACACACACACAAACAAACGATTTTATTCCCTATTTAGTAACTCGACACTTAATGGGAGGTATACACATAATGTACACAAAGTGTATACATTACCAACACAAATGAAAATAAAGTCCTAGATAGTGACCAAGCTGTAAACTGACAGCAACACAGAAAACCTGTATATACGTGTATACAATAGAGGTTGATCCAGTACTCTCGTGAATGAGAAGACAGATGTACGGCAGACATCCTAAAATTCGAGAACCTGTTAGCTGGTGTGAATGAAAGGCTCGGGCACCAAATCTCGTCCAACACTGTGAAATATATAGTCCTGATGATGATAGTGACAATAGCGATGACTATTCTATTCTTCAAATAAAGATTAAAACAGTCTTCATAAATAGTAATCTTTTGTAACATTTACTTCCATCTTGTCCCTAGACGCCTATGACTGACCCTGTTGCAGCATATTTGCTTGCAATTACACTACTACCACTCCATGCAGAAATCTCTCCACATACATACCTTTGTCCACCTAGATTTGATTTTGCAGGGTGTCTACTAAATGTTGATTTTTACACTCCATTTTTTAAAAAAGTTTTACAGATCTTTTTGTCTTTAATTTGCAGGCCATTATTTTATATTTTTCTACTTGCACACAAACAAAACATGTTATCCATTTCATCACTTAAAAGAACCACATTTTGACTAACAAAAACACCAAGAAGTACAACCTAAAAATTTATTCATATTTTTTTGTAAACTTTCACAAGAAAAATTACAGGATTTTGAAAATAAAGTTTACCTTTCTGTATGTTTAGCTGAAACTGGTTAGCAAAATCTTAGTGAAACTCGCAGATACTTTTTTAAAAAAATTGAATGTAAAACCCACCTTCGAAACATATTTTAATCCACATGGTTTACATTTTACTGCATGGGGATGGGGAGTGGCCAGTTACTTGATTTATACAAATACATTCACACCATGTATCATCAATTTACATTTCTCCTCTTGCATACAAACAAAGGATGTTTATTTTATCAATTACCCGACTAAGAAAAGCCCGACCTGAATCAAAGTTGCCTAAACACAATAAATAAAACCAATACAATTAAAATAGTTCAAATAGTATACACTGAAGTTAAGGAAATTTCAACACTTAAAATAAAAACAAAGTACGTAGCCACATTAGCTCACTCAAAAAACTAAATAGATAGATAAATAGTAAATAAATAAATAAAATAAAAAGGCGTGATTAGTGTACACGAGAAGAAAAAGATGAAATAAAAGAAAAATAGAACATCAATCACAGAGAAGAAGTATGATTAATAAAAGCTCGAGTTCCCTCGGGATCTCCACACCCGTACTCACAACAAGTTTGTGTGTCCCTAAGGGGCTTCTTACGAAAATTAATTACTTTAAGTACTACATTCTGTGACTTTCAATGTATCCATTCAATAAAGGCTCTTTCTTCTAAATGTTTAGAGTGAACATTAATAAATTTTACTTAAAAATAATTTCAAAAGATTCCAAGTTTCTGCTTAAATTTCAGGCTTTTTCCAGATTTTCCAGGCAAATTTAAGGTATTCCAGTAAACACCCTGCTTTGTGACCACCGTGCGACGTTGGAAGGACAATATGAGAAGGAATCTTCGAGAAGTAGGTGTTTGTGATCAAAACTGGCTTGATCTTGCTCAGGATAGAATCTTATGGAGAAAGTTTGTTACTGCAGCGATGAACTTGTGAGTTCCGTAAGTCATAAAGTAAGTAAGTAATTTCACGAAGTAATTTTCGGTCGCACACCGGTGACCACCTTCAGGTATCGACAACTTTTGTTTGGTGTGTATTTGTACACATAAAAGACAGAAATAGAAGAAGAATATACAAGAATTTGCTAAACGTGCCCGTTAGCTCACTATAACCTAAATATTTGAGAAATTCGTATTCTGCAGTTATCAACTGTCGAAAGATCATGCGTTTTTTATTTAATTTTCTTTTAAAATTATCAAATATATTCTGTTAATTGTTTAGTATGATTCTGAGTATATTATAGAATGTTAACCAAAACTCAGCTTGCAATTCTGTCCTTTGCAATGTCGGTACTTTAATACACAAAGCTTATTCGGTACTTCCTTAACCTATGAGCTTCTTCAGGCGCACAAAGATATTTTTAAGAAGGTGTATGTTAATTGTTAATTATCTAATTTTCGTGTTTATAAATATATATACGTGAAAAAAGGAAGTAAAATTGTGTTTACATTAAAATATTTACAGAATGTAAGTACCACCTCACTTACAATTACATTTTTTCACCTTGTTTTTACATATTGCCAGAAAGTTTGAGTGAACAATGTTGTATGAGAATATTACTGAATGTGTCAGTGAACAAGTTGATCGAAATGTGCATGAACTTCAGAAATATGTACTAAATTGTGAATACATATACACTAGGGTGGGCCGAAAAAATCAAATGTCTGATTTTGCATTGGGCACAGGTATTTGGAGCTAAACGAAATATAGGAAAAGTTTCTTTGAAAACAATTTACATTTAGGTCTGCCCCCTTCCCTTGTTTTTTATTTTAAAGAATTGTCTGAAGGGGAATACTTAAGGAAATAACACATTTAATGACGTGGTTTAGTCTCAGCAACGAAAAGAAGTACGTTTGAGAATGAAGTATAATGTTCCGAGAAACGCATAGTGAGCAATGTCAATGGGTTGATCATAGCAGCTCCTTGAATGCTCTGCTATTCAGAATTTATTAATACATAAAAGCAGGACATCCCAGGAGGAAGTGGCAGCACGTCGTGTCACACCCGTGCCCAACCCAACCGAAACCTTGGGTAGAAACATGACCAAAAAAAATTGCTGTGGTCTAGTCGATTTTAAAACCCTTTTTGCTTGAGAAAGACGGAATACTTTTCGTGATTCTAGTGTAGGTATTAGGACACTGTGTCTACTTTCTTTCTTGAAGAACTCTTCCAGCTGCTTTACTGACGGTTCGTATGTGATACTCCAAAGTTTGTGTTTGATAGATAGATTAGTGAGAATTTGCGAGCAAGATGGATCATCACAGTTCGTACAGTTTTTTTCCAGGTCCTTCACACTAGCGGCTTAAGTTAGAGGCGGCTCAGACAAGAAAGCAATAATTGAGGAACGTGTTGTTCTCATTCAAGAACCTGGAGCTATACATTTGGGCATGTCACCCCTAATACAGGCTACGCATTGGATACCAAAAAAGTATTGTAGATTTTCTAGCGAAGAAAGAAGTGGATTTTTCTCATCTTATGTGTGACTGTTGGATGCGATGGCACGGCGGTTAATACCGGCCACACTGGTGGTGTTATTCGCCTGTTACAGCAAGAGTTACGTAGATCACTGCAGTGGCTGTTAGTGTTATGTCTTCCTCATATGAATGACCTACCCTTCCGACACCTTTCCACTGAACTCGACGTCACAACAACAGGCCTAAACTCATTTTCCAGGCCTGACGGAAGTTTTCTCGATGATCGCGAATCAAAACCTGTTTTCAGTAAGTTTTCGAAAACTCCCATTCACGCACCCAAATCCTGACTTTGAAGTTCTTACATCAGATCAAAATTATCTACTGCAAATGAGTATTGCTGTCAGAAACGGGGACTCCAGAAGACCTGACAATAAAGAAACTCGGAAAACTAGCACATTCGCGGTGGCTAACTACGGCTGCTCGTGTTTTCCGCTTATATGTAGCCTCATAGAAGCCATCTTACACGTTTAAATTGCCGACTCACTGCATACTTGAGATTTTTGTTCCAATTTGGTTCGCAACTAAAACGCCACCCACTTGTACGTTTGGTGCGAAATATTTTGGCGTTTCCTTCCCCTCAGCCTGAATGTTATTAAGACCAGCGTTATTCAGAAAAATGGCTATTTCGTACATCCAGAAAATGTTTTACTAGCCACACTTTTCGAAGAGAGGAAACCTGAGCAAGTGGCACATAAGAACAGCTCATCAAAAAGAAAAAAAATAGGGGGAATATGACCTTTTGTTATTCCTCCATTAAACTCCAAAGCAGATAACTACACGAAAGTACTGCCTTCGGAAAATCAGATGCCTTTTTCTACAATAGCTGAGCCACTCCTAACTTAAGTCGCTAGTATAAAGGACCTGGAAAAAATTGTGTCGAAATGTGATGATCGCAAATTCTCACTAATCTACCTTGCCTCACACAAGCTATGGAGTATCACATACGAAACCGTCATTGAAGCATCTGGAAGAGCTTTTCCAGGAAGAAAGTAGACACTGTGTCCTAATATCTACACTAGAATCTCGAAAAATATTCCGTCCTTCTCAAGCAAAAGGGATTTTAAAATCGACTACACCACAGCATATTTTTTATAATTTTGCTGCTCAAAGTTTTGGTTGGGTTGGGCACGGGCAGGTAACTATGCGTTTCTCGGAATATTCTCCATTCCCAAACGTACTAGCACTCTGAGGTACACTTAATCTCCTATAAAATTGAGTACCAGAGCGTTCTTGATACTCCTGCGCACGTTGAGAAGTAAAGGTGGCCGAGCGTGAGACTGACTACTCTACCTCACTTAGTGCCGTTGGTTGAAAATATGTGGAGCGCTACCACCATATCCCCCATGCGCCGTTCACGGCACGTGCGCATTGCACGGGGACACCTTTAGCTCTACTCTAGAAACGTTTTGCATCCATCAGCGTATGCCTACTATACACCGAGCATGCTAGCAACTTAATACATTTTCTTAATATATATCTGTGAAACATAACAAAATAAATCAAGTTGATAGCATTCTTGTTCGGCACTCGTATATGATCGAAAATAAAATCACAAATATATAAAATAGAATATAACTCAATTCAATTTTTAATACTACGATGAAATTAAATATTCAGATTAAAACACTCGATTTGCTTCTTCGCTGAAGAATTTTATATGTATGGGCTAAAGATGTAAAGGCGTAAGGAAAATTTTGTGGCTCTGTGTGCATGTGAGAATATAAAGAAAAGTAAGTCTTTAGTAATAAAATCTTTCTCCTTACTTCTTTCAGTCGCTGTTCCTTTTCATACACAATTCTCTGAACAAGCATGGAAACAGAATAAACCCACGAGACAGTGAGGCAAAGTGGCATCACGTGTTTTATCATGAACAGAAACTCATCTTCCATGTAGCAAGGATATGGAAACTGGTGAATATAGGATCCAGGCCCACTAACATCTTTTCCAGCATACAAATTAATCATTGCACGTTCCAAAATATCCTGTAAGAAAATAAAATGACAGTGAATGGAAATACGTAACAGAATGATGATGATTTAGTTTAAATACAACGAGATGAAGGAAGAATTGATTTAAAATAACGCTGATCTCATGACTTTACTTTTATTTTGTAACTAACTTGTGTTCATTAACTAATCCTCGTTTCCTAACGTACGTAGAACTACGTTTGATTCCACCATTTCATTCACTTTAATCACACTCACACTATTCTTAAGAATAGGTTTCTATTCACTCCTCCCAATTTCACGATGTTTTAAAATAGCGTAAAATCAGAATATACAGTACGATGGTAAGTCTTGTCTTATCATGAGCAAGTTATTCTCATTGTATCAAAAATTTAATTAACAGCCCGTACTCAGTGTATAATCCAACTGCTGACCTAATTTTTTTTTTAAAAATCTACAGAAAAAAAAAATTATAATTCCCGTCCCCAGGACTCGAACCCGAATTCCCAGCTGATGGTTCAGTGTTCGAGTCTCCATGACGGCTACTACCATTTTGTCTGTGTATTTTCAACAATTAACAAACACAAGGTCTTTGGCAACAGGGAATATCATTCGAAAGATTTATATTTTATTCTGCAGTTTTTTTATTACTAGAGTAAAATGCTACATAATTTATGTTTGAAAAAAAAAAGTAAGAATCCTCTTAAAATACTAATAAACTGGATATAACCAAGTCTTTTCAGCTATAATTAGCACTCTTGCAAAGTTTTATCAAATCACTGGTGACTATTTTCTAAATATATACAGAGCAGTAGATTCAATTTACAGAGCAGTAGATTCAATTTGTGTTCCCTATCATTTTTCATTATGCGTGAAAAGAAAAATATATATATAAGGAAAAAAAGGTGTCTCGTTCATACTCAAGCCCGAAACTCAAACTTACGAAAGAAGAAAATCTTGAATGAGTGTTCGAGTTCAATTCTCACAGGGGTCCGTTAAACGGAGTGACTCGGAGCCCATTTTACCAAAAACTGCACGTACCATCCTTACTTTAGAACGTTATTAGTAACTTAATTCAATCACTCGAATGAATGTTAACATTCAAAATGAATTTGAATATTCAATTTAAAAACAACAGACCATTTCATCACCCTTGTAAAAGGAGCTAAAACAAATACCTTTATTTGGAGTGATCGTGATTACGTCACATTGTAAACAGAACCAATAAGAACACACTGAATGAATTTTAATTTTGTAAGTCTCTAAAATTTCCAACACTACAACACTACAAAATTTCATAGAATTTCACGTTCAAGAGAACTGTATTATCTTTAAATGTACGTACCTATTATCAAATATTGCACGGTATTGCCGACTCATAATCAGTTACGAATAAAATGGTAATTACTAGCGTGCAAGGGAAGTCATTAAGTCACGAGAGCTAGATTTTTGTGAAAATGAATTTCCTGACTAATTTCAGGTCGCTGATTAGCGTGGTGATAGTCATCATTTCGGAAATGTGTTGTTTACCACCTACGCCCTGGTAACCTTGTCAGCCGAGACAAACAGAAGATATTTAGCGCGTTACTGTGTATTCCACAACTGTCATATTCCTGTGTGTAGGCCACGGTGGATCAATGGTAAAACGCTCACTTCTGGTGCTGGTGGGCCACTGGTTTGATCCCTGCTCGTCCCTGTGGGCTTCGTGGTGCCGGGCTTCTCTCGTTTCCTCCCACTTTCTCCATTCCACCAATCATTCTATTATCATCATCCATCCGGCCTGCGCCAAAGTTGCCTAAAGGCCTTAAATATTAAACAAATCGTGTTCCTGTGATATATATATATATCTTATTTGAAAAGCAAAAAACGTACATTCAGAATATGTAATGCTTTTTCTCCTTGCTAACCATTTTGTGTCAAATCCAAGGAAAAATTACAAAAATATACAAAAAATATACTGATGTGCAAATTTTCGAAAAAAGATGGAAAACACTGACGCATGCCAAGGAGTGATCAACTTTCCTGGAAATTACTGTCTACATCATGGATTCAACCCCCTAACATCCGTCCTACACCCACTAAATTTTAAGGTACACCTCCAAGGAAAACTAAACCCTGGCCTTTGATGTAGAGTCGATAAACCACTTTCGAATAAGCAATTATCATAGAAAGAATGAGAAAGAGAGAGAAGGATGAGGAAAATTGTTTGATGTAGTGTTGAAATTTGGTGGGGGGGATTTAGCCCGGGCCTTCCATTCGCACTTTCTAACAGGTGCTCCAATTTGAAGATGTAGTTCACCAACCTCCAATGTATGCATCTCGTATGTATATATGAGTTGTCATTGTGATTGTCAGTTTACTGTGATTGCTCACAATTTACATTTTTTATCTCTTTTCGTATGTGGGGGATTGTATACACTTCGTGTACATTATTTATACACCTCCTATCAAGTATAAGTTCACTATATAGAGTAATAAGTCCTGCTCTACTTATGTGTTAATGTGTATATTTTCTGTACATTTTTCGTTAGGTAGGTTGCGATGAACTCCATTAGAGGCTTTCTGTTTGAGTTTCTTGGTTTCTCAGCTTCCTCTAAACACTAGTTTCATATCTATTTGTTTCCCTAATTGGTCTTATAATTTATTTTTTTTAAATTATTTCCCTCATTTCAATTATTTTTTGAATGTTTTAATGTTTCTATTGTACCAATGTACCTTCTTCATAGTCTTGATTTCATTGGATGTCTAGTTCCCGCTGAGTTTGATAATGACGTCTTATCTTGAATTAAGTTTGCTTATTGCACGTCTTTGTTTTGGGTTCAGGTTTCGATTTGTTCTGATTTTATAAAGTACTAACATCGTCTCCTGTAGATGACCAGCATGCTCTCGTATACAATGGACGATAGTTCCAAATCACTTTCCTTTAACTTTGTGAGCGAAATTTTGTATTTCTGTAAATTTCCTTTTGTCTGACGTAGTGCCCTCTGGTAATACTTATCCGAGTTCTACCTGAAAATTTTCGGAGTTTTATGAGGGTTAAAGTATTCGGTTTAGTTGTGGGAAAGAACGAAAGGTTCGTCGTCTAAGACTACTATCCTCATGTTTAAATCCCCCTTTGTCAGGTTGTATAAATTATGATCGATTCCTTCATTCTGATTTACTTGGTTCTGGGTCTTTCTCTTTTCCTCTCTTTTTCTATGCAACTTCTAGGAGGTTTTTTTTTTTAATATATATATATATATATATATATATATATATATATATATATATATAAGAATCGCCATTTATTAAAAGATTTTGTCTTTTTGAAAGATAAGTTTCGCTTTTCAGAATTTTGTTGGTCCAGAAGACAACGGTGCTTTTACGTTGCAGTTTTAATCCCTTTTTATTTTCAACGGGTCCTCTATGGTTTCTCTCCTGTCGTGTCTTGGTGGCGTTGTCTACTTGTCACTCTCGGGTGTTCTCTGCCTTTTGAGAATAGGGGTCTCGTGTTTTGAAGTCCTGTTGTTTGTTTGTAGATTACTCTTCAGGAAGTCCAACGCAAAGTCCAATTGGCGCGTTGGACTATTTCTTCGTGGCCTCCGAACCAAAGCAGTCTTTTCACTCTTCCAAATTGAATTCCCACTTTTCTTCCAACTTCAATACTGTCTGTAGTGTATGGTACATCGTTGATACTTAATTACGTTCTCCGCAGAATAGTTGTGATGTTCTCTTCGAAATTATTTGTCGCTTTGATGAACTCATCCAAATTGAAGCTAGATTTCTGGAGTCTTATTAAGGTCTACTATCTCGTATTCTTCTCCTGATCTTTGTCTTGTAGCGCTGGACAAGGCGTCATTTGCAAAGCAGCATGCGCAGTATTCTGAAGCCTTCTTCCTGGTCACATCTCAAGCTATAGTTTCACCCCTACTGGCTTCTTGGGGTTTCACCCCTACTGGCTTCTTGGGGCTTTGACATCGCTTATTTTCCTTCTCTCTTCACAGTTTTCTATGTTGTTCAAATTCCAAGTTCAGTATATCGTCCAAGGTGTCGTTCAGCTCCAGAAAGTACATATATATTTCTGATTTAAGTGTGTCCACATTGAACTAAGAAATACAGATTCAACAAGATCACTTTATAGGCAATGGTTAATTTTTGTACTCAGAAGTACAAGTAGGGTAGCCCGGATCTATTTCGATCAAGGGGTTATATCGATAAGGGGGTGAAAAACAGGTCAATACGCTTATGATTTACAAAATTGTTTTTCAGTTTTCATTCTATCGACTGAAGTATTATTGCGGAAAAATCTTGCAGACTGTAAAGACTTGTTTTTCGTCTAATCGATATAGCTCCTTCTGATCGAAATAGATCCGGACTACCCTATATAAAATCACAGTTTGCAGTAATACCAATGGCATGCAAAATTTCACATTTTTTTTTTATAATTCTTTCAAGATTTCAAGTTAACTGTATCCTTCAGCTCGCTGCTCCAGAATAGTAGGACAACAAGTGCTAGTGATAAGTGAAATTGAAGTTGCCCGTAAATGTTAGTCAGTGAACAGCTTGTTAGGGTTAGTCGTAATTCTATATTTAAAAAATACTTGGTCATTTATATATTATGTAAAATATAATAGGAATATGTTTTATATGTTAATTTTTTCACATATATTTCTTGAAAGTATTTCGTGTAGTAGGTCTCAGTGATAATTCCCTCTAAAAGTTAACTAATACGTCCGATGCATATTATAATATGCATTATTATTATGATTGGCATTTTTCCATCGAAGAATAATTATTCTTGGTTCTAGTTTATCTTGATCAAGGTAAACCTGTAGTATTGTTGAATTCTTGCCAGCCAGAAATAGTTTGCAATGAACTTTATAATATATAACTTCCTAACTACACAGAGACAATATATATTAATATATATTTTTCTACACCCCCTGGAAATTTCAATACCCCCTTCCCTAAACGAAAAATTCTGGGAAAAAGCCTGGTTTACATCAATGTTGATAAGTTTAAAATTTGAAGTCAACGCCAGTGAAGATTACAAGATAAATAAGAAAATAGGGGTTCTGCCTCACTCCTGAATATGTTATATTATGTGCCACAGTATATTATTCATACAGTAAATTACGTTACTTCTTTCAAGTCATTGCTTAACTTTCTTACGTTCCTCCCTACCATATTTTCGCACGACTATCATGACGTTGCATTGAAACATGTGGGACTTGAGATGGGAAGTTTTCTTTATCTTTTTGTTTTTTACTGTTGTGCCATTTTGCGTTTGCCCGATACATTCTTTCTCGTAATATACTGACATAACACTTCGATTTTTTATGTTATCAACATTAAAGTAGACAGTGATTTGCAGGAGAGTTTATTATTTCGAGACAAGCAACAGTGTTGCCAAAATTTGCACATCAACATATTTTCGTATTCATTCCCTAAATTTTTCCACAAAACCAACAGCAAGGAGACAAAATGTTACATCTTCTAAAAGCATGTTTGGTTACTCTTCAAATAAATGAGATATATATATCAAAGCGATAATACAATGTGGAATACATAGTAACGTCCCAAACAACAGTGTACATATTTCCTCTATTTCAGACTCAGCGTGGCAAGGTCAGTAGCGCGTAGCGAGTAAACAACACATTTCCGAATAGAGTGACTATCACCACGCTAATAAGAGATTCAGGAAACCAATTTTCACAAAAATCTCTCTTTCTCTCTCTCTGACACGACTTAAGGACTTCGCTTATTAGTACAATATTCTGATAAAAATGAGAAATGTTACAGGCTATGTATAGGGTCAGAAAGTACATTTTTGTAGCTGCAACACATCCGTTGACACACGTTTGGCGCATGTGATATGAAAATTGATGTTTCTTAGGAAATCATGCACTGTTACAAGATAACTTTCTTTTTCCTGTAAGGAGCTCTGAGTAAACATTCGATTCATATACATTTTTGTCGAAACACTGAAGATGTTGAATTGAATTTTTATTTATGGCCTTTAGGCATCTAAGGCTCAGGCCACAACTGAAGATGTGTTTCATTACCTATACAGAGCAATATATAAATATACGCTTAACATAGCATGTTTCCTAAAAAGTAAAAGTGCTTTACAGATAATGAAACTTTTGCTTGCGAAGCCCTACACAAACATACGACAATCTGTTTTGTGCAGTAGTAAAGAAGTTTTTCAGGCAATAGCTTTTGACTACAAACCCATACACTAATACGACTTATGCTAAAGATAAAATTAATTGTATGGGCGGTAACAACACTATGGCTTACGCCCGTCCCGAACGACGGATGCTGGACAGAGGAATATACTGAATGAAAAACACGATTAAGTTTAATTTTCTTCTTAATATTGAATGAATATGATGGGTGACTCAATAAACTAGGTGTCCATTTATACCGCACCCCCGAAATAATTCATATTAGTACTTATATTACTAAAACGTATATTGAAATATGCATATACAAGTACATTCTATATTTTTTTTTTTATGTTTACTAAGGGATTACGACATGTTGTTAAGTAAAATTAGTGTGGTTTTATATTTTAGAACTTAAAGTCAATATACGTTCTTTAAAATTTTCGTGAGCCCCCCCCCCCCCCCCCCCCTTGATTTTGCACCCCCGAAGAAAGACTCCTGAAAGAAACACTGCCTCTGCTTCCCTCCTTCCCCTGAGTAGCAACAAATAAAAGTACCAAAAGTAGTGCCTACGACTTTCAAATTTCCTTGATTCTATCAAGCAACCGCTCGAAAGAACTTCGTTAATGTCTGAGTAAAATTTGAACCTCAGTTATACATATGGAATTGATCGGCTCTAATTAACCTACATAATAATTGTGGCGCTCAGAAGCCAAGGGATAAAAATGACATCAAAATACAAACAAAGTTCGAGGTAATCTTTTATATACACCCTCCATTCCGAAAGAAACCGAACTTTTGAAAACAAATAGTACCACTAGTGCCATCTGTTGTAATATTTTACCGGTAGATGGCGTAGTCCCTCATTGACAACTGGTATAAATGTCATGACATTTGGATGCACGGCAACAAAGTTATTGCGTTTCAACTGTCAGTGTGTTGTGTACATCGGTCGGAAAATGGGTTTCAAACAACGAGCTGCAATTGAGTTTTGTGTTAAACTGGGTAAACCTTTTACTGAAACGCACCAAATGCTACAAAATGCATATGGTGATGAGTGTCTATCCCGTACGCAAGTTTACGAGTGGTTCAGGCGATTCAAATCGGGTAGAGAGACGCTGGATGATGACGAAAGATCAGGCCGTCCCAGAACCGGATTATCGGAAGAAAACATCGAAAAAGTGCGTGAATTCATCAAACATAACAAAAAAGCGTCGGTGAAAGTTATTGAAATGGAATTAGGCATTCCTCAAACAACCGCATACCGCATTTTGACCGAAGTTTTGGGCCTTAAGAAGGTTAATTCGCGGTTTGTACCACACAAACTCACCGAAGACCAAAAAGTTGATCGAATTGCGCATTGCAAAGACATTGTTAAAAGTGCTCGGCAGGATCGAAACTTCTTGAAATCGATTGTAACTGGTGACGAGACGTGGTGTTTTGAATATGAGCCCGAAACAAAGCGGCAAAGTGCTGAATGGAGAGCGCCGGATGAAGGACCACCCAAAAAAAAGTCGCTTGGTGAAGTCAAAAGTTAAGGTGATGCTGATTTGTTTTTACGATTCAAAAGGAATTATCCACAAAGAATTTGTTCAGCCCGGCCAGACAGTCACTGGAGAGTTTTACTTGGGCGTCATGAAGCGTTTGCTGGCAAGAATTCGTCGTATTCGGCCCGAATATCGAGAAATCGGCAGTTGGACTCTTTTGGACGATAATGCACCATCACATCGTTCGCGACTTGTAACTGAATTTTTGGTCAAAAATCACATTATTCGTTTGCATCATCCGCCCTATTCACCAGATCTCGCTCCGTGCGATTTCTATCTGTTCCCGAAACTGCATTTGGCGATGAAAGGAAAGTGGCACGCATCGATTGAAGCCATTGAGAAGGCGACGACCGCCGTCCTAAAGACCATTCCAATAAAGGACATGGAGAAGTCGTTTGACAACTTGTTGGAGCGTGCAAATATGTGTATCGATGCAGAAGGGGAATACATTGATTAATAAAAATGATTTGTTCCAAAATGTACATTGTTTTTTGTTTTTTTAAAACGTTCGGTTTCTTTTGGAATGGAGGGTGTACAACCCAAAATATGTAACACAAAATTATCATATTTTGTACAAAGACACATTAAGGTCTAAGGTTTCATTGTACAGAATATGAAATTTTCTTGTCATTTGTATTTTAGGTTATATATAAAAGATTACATAAAAGATTACCTCGAACTTTTTTAATATATATTTCACCACTGTAACTTGTATCCCTTGGATTCTGAGCGCCACAATTAATATAATTTAGTAATTAAATTAAATTATGTAGTAATTAATATAATTTCTACGAACTAAACAGAGAGTTCACGGACTCTGAGGACAGAATGCTTTACGTTTGCGCCAATACTTCCCGCATCCGTTCTAGATCTTTCTGTACATTACTACCCTCTACGTCTTTTACTTTTCCAAAAAATCAAAACTACAAACACGTTTCTTGTTCCTACAGCGTATACTGCTAGTGTAGCCAATTCCTGTCTGTTAATTGAAATTTATTCTACTACTATAATACATGAATAGCTTATTTATGAAAGGGTGCAAGTAACTTTTTGTTTCTGAAAATACGTTTTTGGAATACTCTTTTTGGATGAGGATATAGGATATATAGATTTAGATAAAAAAGAATTAATGCTTAGTATAATAATCTACAATTTGTCTTTTGATTTTGAAAAGAATTAAGTTGAAAAAGTAGGGTTTCATTAAAAACTTATTATCAGGAAAAGGAAAGTGAGTAGGCTCCTTCATAAATAAGCAATTCACATGTATTTTGCATACCTGAATCCACACGAATCCAAATTCATAGTAGCCATAGCCCCAGCTCCTTGGACCCGGAAACCAAAACCTGTTTCTCACCAGATTGGTCTCGGTTGTGAATGATGCATTTTGCCTAATTTTGTAAATCATGTGGTTTGGCATGCTCCCATTCGCACCCATTTGGAATATTACACCTGAAAGTTTCAATACACACAACTAAGAAAAATCACATTCAACTATAACTTACATTCAACTGCCAAAGTAATCATGAATAAGATTCATTTGTCATTTGTAGATAAATAAAAGAGTACGTCACGATAACTAGAACAGCTGCCTGCGGGCCTCTCCCAATTCAATCACTCCTGACATGTCAACCGCTTGTCACAGACGTAAATCCTTTGGGCAGCCGCCAAGTGGTATCCTTGTGTGTAACATACAGAACTGTAGCATATTGCTCAGTAGAGAGCCATAAACAGATCATAGTGTCAAACGTAGCGGTGTTCAACATAGGGCAGATAGTGGCTAAGCGGCTAGCCGATGCATCAGTGAGCAGAATTCAGAACTGTCGGAGTTTATTGTGCTGAGGATGTGAAGGAAAAACAAACTTCGTTAAATACAAGCATTGCGGGAACAAGTCCAAGCTCACAGACACTTCAGTGAATTTCCTTCTTGTCAGCCCTTTGTCAGTGGAAACGGTTCGTCAGGAATTTCATAATATGAACATTCACGGTAAGGTTTCCCATTGATAAACCCACAAATGCTTCTCGACACGTATAATAGTGGAGAGATTATAGAAATTGGACGACGGAGCAATTTAGGTGCGTCGTTTTTTTCTGACGAGTCGATTTACACTCTATCCTAACATCAGGAACGTTTACGTGTGGCGAACACCACGAAGGCTATGTTTACTGAGAAACATGGCGTTGGCTCCGTAATAACTTGGGGGGTATTTCCTGGTGCTGCTTAGGCCCACTTACTCTACCGATCCGTATTGCTGCGGAGTGATATTATGAAGGCCTGCACGAGCAATTACAATCAATTGTTTAAACTTTGTTTCCCAATGATGACCCTGTATTCCATGATGAAAATGCACCTGTGCACAAGGCTCACAGCACATACTTTACAGAGCATGACAGTGGAGTATAATATCTCCCACGGCCTACACAATCATCGGACCTCAGTATTATTGAGCCATTCCGGGGTATTCCGGAGTTTTGTGAGAGAAGATGTTTCCCCATCATCATCTTTGACTGAACTTCACGACGTTCTACAAGAAGAATGGCTCCTAATACAACTCAGCAATCCAGAATCTGTATGCGCCCATTTCATGGCGTATCGCTGTCGCTTTGTGTCGCAGATGGGAGTTTACTCTTTACTGAACCACTTTTCACAGGTGTTCCAGTTAACCTGTAGAATTCCTGTAAGTAAATAAAAATATATTTTCACAGGTGTTGTGCTTCCGGAACAATGAACTGGTGAAGGAAGCTTAATTTCAAATCCTTCTACATTTCCATAAAATTACATTCTTTACTTATGTGTTTCAATATTATGGCGTCGCAAGCTTACAGGCGGAGACAAAAAAAATGTGTTGTTTTTGTTTGTTCTTTATTGTTTAAATACTAGAAGCAGGAAATATTAATTTTTTATCGACAACATGGAAAAAGAGGTTCATATTTCAATTCTTCTTTTTCTTTATTTATTTATTGTGAGAAACTGTCAGAAAAAGAAAACCTTCATGGGCATGTATTTGCTTCTATGATTACATTGCTCTATCTCTTTTTTATGTTTATGAGGAAAGGGACAGTAGTGAGTACCTGTGTAAATTTGATAATTATTTCTTATTCGGTGCTTGGAATTTTAGTCGTGGAGCCAGGGGGACCCCACGTGAACCATCCTGCCCTCTGATCCGTCCAGTTTTTTTTTGTTTTTTTTTTTTCATTCATTCATTCATTCATTCATTCTTTAGGATCTAAATAAAATTTATAGCGATGTTCCCAAACATGAAAACTGGTTTTAGACCATAATAGGTTGCAATTTTTGGTCCAAAATTCGCCAATACGATATTTTTCAGAATTATTTTCTATTCATCGAAAGACCACTTTGCAAAATTATTTTCTATGAGAGCCCGCGTACACCCGTGATCCCTCGGTACCAATTTTATATTTTTCCTTATTGCATAATTCAAATTTATAGCCATGTTCCCACAAAATAAAACTGGTTTTAGACCATAAATTGAGACGGTATTTTTTATTTTATTTATTCACTCACATTGGGCTCCAACGAGCAAAAGCTCACATCAAGGAGCAGTACATACAGTATATGCATATTACAAGAACGCACAATTGGAAGTCTGCTGTTTGAGGAAAAAAAAATATTATATTGCATATTACATTCTTCAATTGTGCTATTAAACAAATGGTAAAGTACAGTGTTTGCTTGGAAATATAGTTACTGAGCAGAAGAAAGAAACAAAAGACACATTCCACTTTAAAATACACTAATTCTGAATAGCAGTAACATCAAGGCCATTGACTTGAAACTACATTAATTTAAAATTACAATCTTTTACGGAAGGTATAATGCAGTGATTTTCTTCACTGCAGATTCGAAGACTCAGACACAAAAGAAAAGAAGATAAAAAAATAGTGACACATACACTCTACTCCACTTTCATTCCCCTTTCAATTGTACCCACAATATTTTGCTTATTTGTTTTCTAAATATAGTCAGAGACGCAGAGCGCCGAAACTCGTCCGGAATATCATTATAACACTTAGCTAAATAGTTTTTGAGCCCATTTACGCCATATAATGTTGAATCGTATTGTTCATGAACACGTGCTTGATTTCTGGTATTGTAGGAATGTAGTTCTTTGTTCAAAGTGAACTGAAAGTTTTGATGGATATTTTTCTTAATAGCGTTGAACACGTATAGGTTTGCAGCTTGTTTACACAACGATTGAATTGGGAAGATATTCGAAGTACAATAAGTTGGATGGCGGGGGGAACACCATAGAATGCGCAAGGCTCCGTTTTGTAATATTTGAAGAGGATGTAACCCTGTTTTCTTACTTCGACCCCATAGTATAATCATGTATGTTAGGTGCGAGTGTACAAGGGCATAATAAATATCTCTCATACGATTTACCGTCAATATGTTACGAAGTCTATGAAGAACACCTACAACTGGAGATACTTTCTTACATATATGAGCGATATGCTCTTGCCAGTCTAAGTTATGATTAATATACAGACCTAAATATTTTGTTTCAGTTGTTCTTCTGATGAGATGTCCTAAAGAGACTTTTATGTCAGAATCTGTAATGGCACTAGTTTTTTTATGAAAAATTATATATTCTGTTTTATTTACATTGAGGGAAAGTTTATTTATTGACAGCCAATCCTGCAGAATATATAAATCATTTTGGATGTTACTTTCCAATTCATTTAAGGTATCCGCTATGTATGATACATCATCATTATCTGCAAAATGGATGGGTGTTCCTTTCAGGTTTAGATTAGAAATATCATTAATGTATATTAAAAATAATAAAGGTGCAAGCACTGATCCTTGGGGAACTCCACAATTTATATTTATTACATCACTTTCAAAATTACTCGTAACAACATACTGCTTACGGCCTGTTAAATAACTTCTGAACCATTTTAAAGGAATTCCTCTTATTCCCACGTTTTCTAACTTTTGAATGAGGATATGGTGATGAACAGTATCAAATGCTTTGCTTAGATCAATAAATAAGCCTGAAGCTATCTTTCCCTTGTCTAAAGCGTCTTCAATTTGAATTATTATCTCTATTGATGCTGATTGCGTGGAAGATCGTTTTCTAAAGCCATATTGATGTTTGTAAAGAAATTTTATTGATGTAAATTAGTTGCATAGTCTTTTTTCTATCTTCGGAAAGCATAATCTTCGATAAAACTAGTAATATGGAAATTGGTCGATAATTATTCAAATTTTCCGGATCACCAGATTTAAAAATTGGGATTACTTTAGCTAATTTACATCCCTTAGGTACCTCTTCCTTAGTAAATAAATAATTGATGAATCTTGCAATCGGATGGCTTAACTGATCCATACAGTTTATAATAAGTTTGTTTGTTATCCTATCTTTAGTTTGGTTTGTTTTGGGCTTTAAACCACCTATAATATTCTTAACTTCCCATTCAGTAACAGGGCTTAAAAAGAAGGATTTGCAATAGGTGAAAGTTTGCTGTGGTGTTTTGATTTTGGAAGCTGGAATAGCTTTAGCTATTTGTGAACCAATATTTGCAAAAAAAATATTGAAAGTTTCTGGAATTAGTTCGGAAGGAATTATATTACCGTTCTCTTTGATTTGTAAATGGCACGTTTCTTCAGAATCGAATTTATTTTTTAATTCATTAACAGTTTTCCAGAATTTAGAAGGGTAATTAAGGCTATTCTTTAATTTATTTTCGTAGAAGAGAGATTTATGTTTCCTTTTTTTCAGTTGTAACTTTGTTCCTATAAAATATTTATTCCTCTCTTAAATTTGGATTATTGGGATATTTTTTTTTAATTTAGAAAACAGTATGTCTCTCCGTTGTATGAGCTTAAGAAGGGATGATGTCATCCATAGTGCAATAGGTTTGTAACATTTGGAAGACAACCTTTTTGTCTTTTATAATCAAAGTTGCATATTATATACCAGAGTTTATGTAAGTTATGAGTTTGTCATAGTGTCGATCTATATCAACTTCATTCGCTTGAAAAATTTCATTTGAAGAAATAATTTTGCCCTAGCGTGGTCGATTTTTGGAACAGATAATTTAGCTGGTTTATGAATAGACGTGTTTAATTTATTTACTACCTTCCATTCCCCAGTTATTTTGGTTATGAGTAACTATGATCACTAAAATCAGCTTCAATGGTTCCAACTATATGATTATAATTGTAGAGGTTAGAACAAATGTGATCTATGAGCGAGACAGAGTTCTCAGTTACTCTTGTTGGATGAGTTCGATTACATAAAACTAAACCATACGATTTTAATAGGGTTATTAGTTCTGAATCTTCAGGACCGGTAAATTCAAAAATATTTACATTAAAATCACCAGTAACAAGTAAATTTTGGGACAACATATTGCTGGAATATTTTCTAGGTCAGGCAACATTTGAGCAGCGTGATTGTTTTTTTGGGTTATAAACACATATTACATTAATGCTAATTTAGGCATTACATATTTCAATTGCAAGGATACTATGTTCAATTTTCTACCTTACCCAACACTCTGAATTTCCAGCTGTATGTTAAACAACTGGCAAAAGATAAATACATTAACTACATAAATAACATTGTTACAGGCATTAGGTCCAGTCCCAGACGTTTCTGGAAACTTATTAGAGATAGAAGTACCGGGGGTTGTCCCACCATCGATATTCAATGTAATGGAGTTTTAGTTCCACGGGATAGTAGAGCAAGAACTTTTAATGAGTTATTTATGGTAATTTTTCACCACCATCGAATCAGCTTGTCATCCACCAATAAAATCTGTGTCTTCTTCAGCGTTCCCTTCCATCTCGGTTGATGTGTATGAAGTTTACAAACTACTCAGATCTCTACCCTCACAACGTGCTTCTGGAATTGACAATATACCATTTGGCCGTCCTACAGACTCATGCTGTTGAAGCTTTTGCTCATAACTCTCAACTGGATGTAATTTTCTTCGATCTTAAAGAAGCTTTTGATTCAATAAATCATGAAATTCTGCTGTATAAATTATCAACTAGATTTAACATTACTGGCTTCCCTTCTCGCACTGCTACGAAGTTATTTATCCCATCGAAGTCAGAGAGTGGTATTGGATGGTATTAATTCCTATTGGTTACCTGTCCTATCTGGTGTTCCACAGGGGTCAGTTTTAGGACCGTTACTTTTTGTTCTGTATATGGACGATCTTGCTGAGTTGTTCGAACACTATAATTATAAGTTACTTCTATTTGCGGTCGACTGTAAAGTGTTCCGTGAAAGTAACAACATTATGATGTGACTGGGCTCCAACTTGATATTAACAGATTTATTTCTTGGTGTGAAAAGTGGCATTTAAAAATAAATCCGGCAAAATGTGTCTCTCTCACGGTCTCGCTAAAGAAAAATGTCTTTCACAGCACCTATGTTATTGGAGACACTATTATTAAGCAAACTAGTAGTCATAATCGCCTTGGAGTTATCACAGATTCGAAACCAAGCTTCGAAGAACATGTTGTTGCCACAACTAAAATGTTATGCGTCTCCTTGGGTTACTTTATAGATATGTCGAGATAAGAAACCTTCAGGCTTTATCTCTATACTACAAAACTTACGTTTTCCCTTCGCTGGAGTATTGTTCACCCGTATGGTCTATAACTACCCCTACAGTGCTTTCTAAGTTGAAGAGAGTTTTAAACTTTTCCCAAGCAATTGTTAGATTTAGAGTTCTCACTGCTCGCAACTTGGACAAAAAATCACTACTTGAAGCATTGAATATTGAATCTGCAGAATATCGTCGTAAGGTGGCCGATTTCAAGTTCCTCTATAAAATTGTAAATGGACAAATCAGATGTGACCAACTATTATCAAACTTATATTTCAGAGTACCTACGCGGAGTACAAGATCCATACACTAATTTGCTCTTCCACACCTAAGGATGTATCCTTATTTTATAGATTACTCTCTCAATTCAATGAACTGGCTAGTGAACTGGACATAACTTCCAGTTACAATGCGTATTTGAGGATGGTTACTGAACGACTGAATGTATACTTTAAGTTTTATTTAGCTCTGTATTGCTTCTAATATTTAGTTTATTGTTATTTCTTTTCTTTGTTGTTTATTGTTATTTTGTTTTGTTAGTTGTGCATTGTTATTTTGTCCAATGTAAAATGGCCTAAGCTGTGCCGTATTTGAATACTTAATAAATAAATAAATAAATAAATAAATAATGGCGCTCAATTTTGGTCGAAAGCTGGTCAAAAGAATATTTTTCACAATTATTTTCTATAAGTCCCAAAGTACACTCCCTGATACTCCGTGACCAATTTTATATTATTCCTTACGGTATAAATAAAATTTAGAGCGATGTTGTTCCTAAAAAAGAAAACCTGACTTTAGACCAAAATGGTGGTCATTTCTGATCGAAAATTGGCCAAAGCCGATTCTCTTTCTTTTTTAAAAGCACTTGAGCTGAAATAAAAAATTAAAACATACTTGAACTTCAAAACATGCAGTGTCTTCACCTGAAAAAATGGTAGCTATACGATTAATGCCCTCCAAAATTGGGAGTCTGGGAAAAATTTATAAAGTAGATAGTGTGGGATATTAAATGAAAGGATTTTTTTTACTGAATATAAATTTGAATTATATTCTTCAGAAAAATTAAGGATTCGAAATTTATAGCAAAATTTTCACAAAAATGAAACAGTATATAACCAAAACTGCGGCCATTTTCAATCGAAAACGGGTCAAAAACTACTTTTTTAAAAAAAGAAGTTTTCTATGTTAAAGAAAATAGTCCTTAGGTTGAAGAAAAAACTAAAACTCATTAAAACTTCAAACCAGCACTGTGTTACTTGTTTTTGGCCCAAAGTAATTTGCGATAACGGCTCCTACAAATGAGGAACCTCTTGACCTGGAGAAGGGGCAGGGAAACTCGAGGCCTGAAACATGGGGTATCAAATAAGTGGATTTCCGACAGACTATGAATATGAACTACTTTATTTAGAAAAAAGATTTCAGGGATTCTAAATTTATAGCAAAAATGAAAAAGCTTAGAAAGAAAATTGACCATTTTTTAAATTATTTTTTAGTAGTTCCATTTTAGTATAAATATCCTCAAAATTCTTTTCTGAAAAAATAAATCATATTCGTATTCAGTCGGAAAAATCCTTTCATTTTATGTCCCATAATACGACATACTTAAGAAAATTTTCATTTCTCAGGGTCCCATTTCTGACCTTCAGGTCCCCAATTTTGGAGGAGGGTTATGATATAATTACCATTTCTTTAGGCCAAAATAAGTATCAAAGTGCCTGTTTTCAAGTCAGATTTTTAGTTTTTTGTCTCAACATAAAGGTTTCTTTCTTTTTTTTTTTTTTTTTTAAGTCCAGAAAAACAGTTTTTGACCAATTTTCAACCAAAAATGAACACCGTTTTCGTTTTTAAGCACTTTAATTTTTGCTATCACTAAAGTCCCTTTCCAAAGAAAATAATAACTGATATTGATATTCAGTCAAAAAAAAATCCTTTCATTTGATACTTCAGGCAACCTACTTTATAAGCTTCCATTTTTCTGTTCCCCATGTCCGGGCGTTCAGACTCCTAACTTGGGGGGGGGGGGGGGGTTTACCGTATAATTACCATTTCTGTGGACCAAAGCAATAACACAGTAGCGATTTTGAAGTTTAAGTGCAGTTTTAAATATTTTTCTCAAAGACAGTTTTAAATATTTTTCTCATACTAAAGTATTTTTTGAAAAAAGAAGCAAAATAAAATACGCCTTTGACAAATTTTCCACCAAATATGGCCGCCATTTTGGTAAAAGCAGATTTTATTTTTTACTTTATTTTATTTATTTTGGAACATTGCTATAAATTTTATTTTTACCATAAGAATAATATACAATTTGTCCCGAAAGATCAGGCGATGTACGTGGAGGATCGGTGTTGACCCAGCATCGTGAGGACAATTGGGAAGCTGCTGTGAATGGGAAACGGTGGCGATCACATTGAGAGCTTCGGCTCTCCTCTCCCAACCCGTCTGGTCAGCGTGGGAGCAGCAGACCAACTCCTCCCTTCGGGGAGAGGCCTCATCCGCTAGTGGATTGAATATGGCTGTGATTTATTATATATATATAAAACACTTTTGAGCAATTTTCGACCAAAAATGAACGCTTTTATGGTCTAAAACCAAATTTATTTTGTGTGAACATGGCTCTAATTTTCATTTAGACAATAAGGAGTAATATAAAATTAGTCCAGATGGATCATGGGGTGTACGTGGGGGTTCATAGAAAATTGTGAAAAATGATCTTTTGACCAATATAAAATAGTTGTGACAAATAGCCTATTGGCCAATTTTCGACTAAATATGGCCGCCATGAGGGTTTAAAACCAATTTTCTCTTTTGGGAACATCGCTATAAATTTTATTTGGATTCAAAAGAATAAAAAAAAAGGTCCCGATGGATCAGGGGAGTTGACGTGGGGTCCCCCTGGGCCTGTTACTATTTATCCTGGGTGGTAGAACTTATTAGGTACTGTGCTTCTTTATTGTTCGTTTATAGACTCATTATTAATGGGGTGCACAAGAAGAAAAACGGATTTAATCTGGACATACTTTATTAAAGTTAGTCCTTCCGAAAATAATAAAACAGTAAAAGCCAAATACAGACTGTGTAAAAAGGAAACGGCAGGCCTTGTTGCCGGAATGAAAGAACATTTCAAGAAGTGTAATCCAAATCCTGGTCAGGCCACTGGAGAATTTTCCTTTAGTGTTCCCATGCCTGGTGCTTTAAGGTATACTCAGCCTCCTATCAAATTGAGTATCACAGTGCACTTTGTATTCCTGGGCACTTTGGGAGCTAAAGGCAGCTGAGCGTGGGACTGACTACCCCAACTTACTTCGAGCTTTTGGTCGACAATATGTGGAGTGCTACTTCAACATCCTCCATACGTGCGCATTGGACCGGGTATACCTTTATCTTTCTACTTTTGAAATAATAAGGTATACCTTTACCCCTTTACTTTTGTCACCTAATTTTAATAAATAGCAAATTACATCAAATTTGGTCAAATAGAACCTACAATTTTTAGTAAGGGCTTATGGATAGACCGAATGCGCGAGTGAGTCGCTATAGAGGCTACTGCAGCTGGAGTACCTATCATAAGCCCTACCAATATGTTATTTTTTTAAAAATGTTTAAAACGTTTTAAACATTTTAATCACGTTTTTTCGCTTTCTATAAAAAAAAGTGTTTAAAACAAACAAGAAAAAAACAAAACATGTTTTGAATATATGTTTTGTTTTTTAATAAAAACATGTTTTTTTCCCCAACCTGCTTATAACAGGGATAAATATTGGGAACCCGTCCTCCCTGTTATATGAACATCAAGTATGAAGTGTTTTCCTGCAAGTTAGCACCGATGCGGAGAAGTAGTCCAGCCAGCCCAGCTGATGTAGCAGTTTTAGTAGGATGGTGTACAAGAGATGGCGCTGCCAACCAGTCACCTGATAATAGTGAGATTACTCCGTGTGATGATTATTAGAACTGAATGTTATTTAAAAGACCGTTATACCAAAATGTGTGTGAACTATTGCTAATATGAGAAATAGAACTCTGAACTCCCTCGAGCACTTACGGAAGCCAAACTGTTGTGCACTGTTAGATATGAAAGTAGGAAATGAGTATAGTTTAAACACTGTGACGAAAGCATGACGTCATCAATATAAGATACGACGAAGCACCTGTTTATTCTATTGTTCTGGTTTCCGAGTTTTAGTTCTAAACAGACAACTCTATAACGGATGTTAAGAAGATTACAAGATTGTTTCTTCAGAATTAATTTACGAATTAGTTAATATTCGTGCGTATGAAATAACGACAGACTATTGCAGTAAGTTCTACTAACTAAGAATTGGAATTGTACTTAGGAGTAATGGAAGGTAAACTTACTTACTGAGTTGCAAATGTGATTTTACTGAATGCTAATGGAATAGCAATGACAAGTTAATGTTTATGCTTGGACGAAATATGTGTTACGTTCGTACAATGCTAGTTAACTTATTAGTGCATGATCGTATTGATTTTATGTGTTTGTATGATTTGCATCTAGATTTATTGTACTGACTGTACAAGATAGGTTCTCAAGCATAATAGTTGATAGTGGTTACTATAGCATGACATGGTTTCAAGCAAGTTATCTTCAAATAACCTAATGGAAACTAACATAATGGGAGCTGATGTCTTGATGTTTGATTCAATGACTTGTGGAATGAAACTAACCTAACATAACGTAATAATCTGCATATATACTGGCATATGGTAGGTTGAGTTACTGCCAGTTAGATTGGATGTGGCGTGTTTCGTTAAACAATATTTGGTCACTGTCATTATATTGTTTGGTAATAAAGATAGCACATGTACCTCTTTGATTTAACTATTTTAGGTTGGACTAGTACTATTATACTATTACTGATAAAACATGCACCAGATTGCTTTAACTGCTTTTTACCCTGACATCTCAACAGCTCGCTTGTGCCTCAGTAAAACATCGCGTACCCTTCATTCCACGCTGCTTTTTGACAGTGGTAAATATTGCCCCATCTTCATGTTTCTGTTTTTTCTGCCTAGCAAGAATGTCATGATAAGGAATATATGTTCATTACCCGTCGAATTAGAAAACTATGGTATTTGAACGAGACGCACCATCAATGCTTCAAATCCGTTCAAATTATATGTGTATTTTCACCTGCTTCCACTATCTTCTGAACAGAGCTATGTTTTGTAGTTAAGAATGTTCATTGAATAATTGCCTATATACTAAAGCAGCGGTTCTTGCCCCCCCCCCCCCTTAGGTACTTGCACCAGAAAGGAAGGGGGGAGGAAACACGCGAAGGACGGAATACATTGACAAGAGAAGTCCTTAGTATGACTGTTTAAAATCCATCTTACGTTTGTAAGAAGAACCTGGTAAAAACAAAGAAAAAGACATATCTTGCACTATGCTCATACAGTTGCCAAATTAAGACAGCAATTAGACATCTGCTAAATTAATTTGACTGATTCCATTTCAAATCGTCCAGGCAAGAGTAAAATAGTCCCCATGATGGTCTCCGATTTCTTTCATATTTTTTACACGAAATCTACGTGCAAAATTATTAAAAACATTTTTTTCTTTTTACCCCCAAAAATTTTTCCTTCGATTTATAGCCTTTCAAAATGGCCGGCCTCAGCACGAGTAGTTCGAAAATGCAAAAACTATGTCAAGTTTAAAAGTTTATTATGGAGACACTAATGTACTTAGTAGCATACGCTGAATGGTAGGAAGAAAACAAAGGAGTGTACTTCAGTGAAGGGTACATTTTCCCCTGATACTCCAATAGGATTCGCGCAATTAACTCGCAATGTTGCCAACTTTTGAGATTTTTTTTTCTAAATTTAGATACAATTTTTTCGATACCCATGGGTCGTACGACCATTTGCTTCCACCATCATAAACGCCTCTATAAAGCGTGTTAAAACTGTAAAGGGTTTGCGTTTCTGATCATTACGTCTCAAGTTACAGCGTCATGAAAAGCTGAAAAATTCATTATGTCGCCATGTTTGGACGCCATTTTCTCAAAACCACTGAATCTTTTACTAGTATTTGAAAAGTGCCTGAACATTAATATCCTTTTTACCGTTTGTGCGGCCCGAGCCTCTAACCTTCGCAATTAATTATTGAAATTTCGATTTTTGTACTTGTGACAATGATTTTCTGGTGATTAGAAATGGACATAATACATTGTTATGTATTATGTTTACTATTGCTAACTTACACACAATGTACAAAACAGCATATACTCAGTGCATTTCTCATTACAGATATAGTACTTCAATATTTTCTTTTTAAAAAAAACTGCAACTATGGCAACGACAAATATTTTGACCAATTATGAAATATAATTGACAATATGATAAATGTTTGACTTTGTTTATGAAACAACAATATTTGTTTATTAGTATTAAAGAGTGAAAAGTGTGTGACTGAACCGGGGATCGAACCCGGGACCTCTGGGTAACCGTCCCTATGCGCTAACCCCGGCGCCACCCAGTCAATCCGCTTCCCAATAACACACCTTCCACTCTTGATGTGTGTCTCATAATAGTGAACATCTCACACGGAAGAAATAATTTCAAAGTTGGAATGGATGAAACTTCCGAGTTTTATACACCTAGCCTCTGTAGGTGCAGATATCATTAATATTAAAGGAAAGTCCAAGAACAACTGGGAGTTGTGGTACTATACAGGTGGTTTCGAGAGAGAACATCGTCATAAAGAGTGGAAGGTATGGGACTGGGTGGCGCAGGGGTTAGCGCATTGGGACGGTTACCCAAAGGTTCCGAATTCAATTCCCGGTCCAGTCACATACTTTCACTTTTTAATGTTAATGATATCTGCACCTACAGAGGCTCGGTGTATAAAAATCGGAATTTTCCTCCATTCCAACTTTGAAAATATTTGTTAACTTTATTGAATGTTTGAATAATTAGATTCGACATATTATTTAAACTAACAGAATTGGATAATTAAAAAAATTGTAATACTATAAACTTGTGACTAGTGACAGGAACAACGCATTGTGAAAACACGAGTTAATCGTGAGTGCAATAAAAAAAAATACCGTACCTGACTTACCTAACTTCCACATGTGTTTGTTCACTAATTTCATTAAATTTCCTAATGCGTTTATATATATAAAAAGGAGAAAAGTTATTTTCAATAAAAAAAAAATACACCAGGATTCGATCCCAGGTTCCGTGTTACTTACGGGTGCCAAGTTTTTATATAGGATCTAAAATGTCCATTTATAACCACCAGAAAATCATAGTGTCACGAGTACAAAAATCGAAATTTCAATAATTAATTGAGAAGGTTAGGGGCTCGGGCCGCACAAACGGTAAAAGGATATTAATGTTCAGGCACTTCTCGAATACTAGTAAAAGATTCAGATTTTTAAAAGGTGGGTTTTTTGAGACAATGGCGTCCAAACATGGCGACATAATGAATTTTTCAGCTTTTCATGACGCTGTAACTTGAGACGTAATGATCAGAAACGAAAACCCTTTACAGTTTTAACACACTTTATAGAGTCGCTTATGATGGTGCAAGCAAATGGTCGTACGACCCATGGGTACCGAAAAAATTGTATCTAAAGTTAGAAAAAATTGTATCTAAAGTTAGAAAAAATTGTATCTAAAGTTAGAAAAAAATGTATCTAAAGTTAGAAAAAATTGTATCTAAAGTTAGAAAAAATTGTATCTAAAGTTGGCAACACTGCGAGTTAATTGCGCGAATTCTATTGGAGCATCAGGGGTATTTTTACCATCCACTGAAGCACACTAGTTTGTTTTCTTCCTACCATTCAGCTTATGCTACTAAGTACATTAGTTTCTTCATAATATACTTTTAAACTTAACATAGATTTTGCTTCTTCGAACTGCTCGTGCTGAGGCCGGCCATTTTGAAATGCTTTAAATCGAAGGAAAAATATTTGGGGGCAAAAAGAAAAAAAATGGGTCTAATAATTTTGCACGTACATCCCATATAAAAATTATGAATGAAATCTGAGACAGTCGTGTGGACCACCCTGGACGATTTGAAATGGAATCAGTCATTTATAAAATTAAGGTGAAGTAGTTCCAACAACGAAATCTTAAAAAGAAATTGCGAATACATTAACGAACTTTATAACGATGAAAAAAAAAGTGTTGCAATACGCATACGATGTGCGTACGGATCTTACTATTACAGATACAAGGCGAATAATAGACAATGCTGATCCAAGACCACAATCAAGTCTACATTTCCCCCTCAAATATTTAGACCACAAAATCATAATTAAAGCATTAACAATCAAAACAAGATAGCAGATAAGAAAAAAGAATGTTAATGTTGCTAACTTACTTGCAAGTACTGTTACGTTGTCATTGTAGGCCTTGTGCTTAAAGTAGTAAGTAAGATTGGCTTCATTCCTAAAACCATCAAACACATTCAAGCTCATACCAGAGAGCAATGACGACCAACTGCAAGCTGCATTCGAAATACTTGAAAGTTCCTTCAAGAAGGTTTCCTGTAAAATAATAACACACAGTTCATATCTTTACATATTCTGAAAAAGGGAAGCAAATATATAATATAAAAGAATGGTATGTGAGAATACAGTGTTTACTTCCTCTTCTCACATTGTACCTCACATGCGTTGGAGCTTTGATCCTGTCTTAATCCAGCTTCCTAACTTCTTCCGAAGTCTTCCCTCTCTTACTGGCTACCTCTTTCATTTTATCTTGCAAAATATGTACTTACACTATCTCCTATTTTATCGAATTAACACAAACACTACACAAAAACCTACATACATCTTCCACTTTTGTAAATATTTCTTTTTTCTCTCTTCTTTCGCTATATATTTTTGCTTCTGGAGGTTATTAGGATAATGTTATGTATATTTTAAAATATAGGTATATATCGTATTCACCCGACTATAAGACAAGGTATTTTCTCCCAGATTTTTTTGGCTACAAAATAGGCAATCGTCTTACATGCGAGAAAAATGCCTATATTCTGATGCCCGTATTCCGTTAGATGGATATATCCCCTAGAGTTGGGTGTACTCACGTATTCTTAACCTTTATATACCAGGGAATTTAAATTTCTGTAAACTCTCGAATCCAGGACATTTAAATGTGACCTTGCAACTCTTTATTCTCCAGAATGTATCTTCGATCGTAATTTCAACACAATAATAAAACAAAAACCATATAAAAGCGTATGTTTTGCTTTATATATATATATATATATATATATATATATATATATATACACATACATTTTGCAGTTTCGTCAGTTTGAATTCCCGTCTCTAATATCAGCAAAAAAATTTCAGTGTGAGAGCAGGAGCCAGACACTGCAAACTCTTCTGCAGGGAAAAAAATCGATAAAACAAACTGGAATGCGCTTTTTTGTGGATATCAAAATCCAAGACAAATGATAAAAATAGGTCATCTTAGCTTTCTGTTAACAGCATCTGGTGTCTTAATCGCGAAGTCAAGTGTTTTTATTCAAGACTACAAGAAGAAAAAAAATCAGGTCAAGAACTTTGCTAAAGCCAATCATATCATATACAGCATATGTATTCTGTACATATGTGCGTATGTATGTTGTATATTTGCGTATGTGTATCTGTATATTCTATATATAGCATATATATTATATGGAAATAAAGCTGTAGGTGTTATCACCCTCTCTTGATAATAGCATTCACTGTTCTTTTTGCGAAATTTACCGTATCAAAGGCGGAGGGGTTTCTCATAGTCGGGTAAATACGGTATTTTTTTGCCTATGAACGTGAAAAATAAAGAATTTATCTAAATAAACAATAATATTACGCATAAGGAAAGCAGATAAATAAATTAAAAGGAAACAAACACTTACATGCTAAAAATCATTAAAGATGTTCATGTACACGTGCAAACAGTCACACGCTAACATGCACACAAGATGTATATACAGTATTTTAACACTTTTTATGGCTGAGTTTCTGTGTGCGCTGATACCGTAATTCACGATTATGAAATTTATTTCAAGTCGTATATGCTTCAGGTTAACCGTAATTCACGAACAGTTACGTCCTTCTATTTGCTACGCTACAACAGGGCTTTCTGAGCCTTGGTACAAAATTAACTGTATAACTTCACATAAAAGAATACAATAGTATCATAACTTTCCTCTGTACCGCATCTTCAAAGATTACGAAGAGCATATAACGTCCATAAGCTACCCCAAATTAGTTTATATTGTTTTCCCACTGCTCTAGTTTCTGGTGTGGGATTATCTGTTGAGCTGAAAGGCAAATATTATATTATTGATGATAGGTCAAAGGAAAGGAGAGAAAGAGTAGACCTGCCTATTTGAAGACGGGCTAACAAGAAGACGAAAGAGCAGCGTTGAAAAGAAAAAAAAATCAATAAAGGAAACAAGAGAGAATGAAGGCGATAATGAATTTATTCTGGACCACCGATCTGAAGATCGTCCAACGAAAAAAAAAAAAAAAAAAAAAAAAAACCTGCCTGTCTGAAGACGGTCTTGGTTTGTTTCCAGGCTGCCTGCTTGAAGACGATATAGAAACAGTTTGGGCAAAAGCTCAAGAACAAGTGATTCTACATTGCATTGCAGCGACTTATATACCCCATCTTCGGGAAAGTTCATTAACTTTCGCTGAGACAAAAATTAGTTCCGAGGATATAACCAATATTTAAATGTATTAATGCGCTAAGTTAAATGTCTTTGTATATGCACGCTTATAATATAGGTTATACGGTTCAATATTAATATTTTGACCTAAACCTTTGAATATACTATCATTATGTATCCAAAAGCTGTACACATCAAATAATGTTCAGCAGGAAAAACGACAATTCTTTGCATAAACAATATAATTAAAATAACCAAAATATGAGTTTATATAATTCAGTCTAGGAGGTAACATAGGTGACCCAATACTAAACATGGCTACGTGCATCGTGGAAGATGCGAGTGAGTTACAAGCACAAGCGTAACTAGTTAACCTACGGTACGATTTAGCGGAAAGGTCAAAACAATATTCACTTCAAATAGAACACATTTCATGCCATCGAACTTACTTTGTCTGGAATGTCCAGTTCCTCAACAAACGCCTTTATGTACGGATCATTTGTCAGAGAAAGTGATTTTGGCAAGCTTCTGATCTCATCTTGAATAATATGAAGAGTTTCTATATCCTTCTCTGTGGTATTTTTGGACAGAAAATACTTAATTTCCTTGGACACGTTCTGAATTTTAATTGCATATTGGCTCACCAAATCAAGCAACATGAAGGTTTCATTGGCCTGTAAATATAAACAAGTATTTCAATATTCATGCTTAAAGTAAATTTAAAAAAAAAGAAACATATTGCCGCACGGATGAATGTATTATGAAAAATATCTACATAAAATATTAATTGTAGTAATTCTCTTACAAGGGAACTCTTTGAGCGAGTTTTGACTTCGGACATGTTTGTTGACCTTATTTGAAGCATATAGAGCGAAAATAGCACGCATAGATTCGCACTCTGTCATATATTAGTGTCCCGAATAAGTCGAGTCGTGTAATTTGAGCGACTTTTAAGCAGTAAAATCAACCTTGAAGGTGGAACTTTATATTAACTAAATGAGTTATCAGATTCATTTCCGTAGGTACTTTTACGTGTAGAACACAAATTTCACCATGAAAATGTTCGCAAATTGAATGCTTTTTATACAAACTCCAGTTTATGATCGAAAATGAACCAAATTCCATAGAACGTAATGCCGTAAAGGAACAACAATACAACTGTGGGAAAGGGGAAGGGGGGCCACGGGATTATAAATACATAAAAAAAATAATGGTTTCTAATACCTTTTGGGGGGCCTAGGGCGCTTGCAAGCGCTAAACCACTGATCGACTACATGGTTTTGAAAAAAGAAGCGAAGCGCTGGACAAGTAACCCTCTTGTGCCGTTCCCGCGGTGCATAAAACTCCATATGGCCCTCGAACGCAGTGGCGCCCTAGCACATGTCATTGTCTGTGAGGTACTTAATATGCAGTTTCACTGCATTAGAAATTAACAAGAAATAATTATCAGAAATATATTTATACAAAATTTACAAAAAATGTTACATCTTCGATTATAATGTAATTGTCAAATTAATAGGTTACAGCTATTACTTTTATTTTTCCATAACTTTGAAATTTATTTAACTCTTGTACATTATAAGTTTACATAACATTTCGACACACAGAAGCCTCAGCTTGTGTGTGAGTCTTATTCTCAAATTATCATTACTGTACAGCACTAATAACATATTTACGATTTGTTATTACAATTACAACTCATTGAACATGGAAACACTTGAAATCAAAAAAGTGTTTTAAACAAAGAAAGTATTTGCAGTGCGCACAGCAAATGAAAGCTCCCTCTTCACAAAAGTTGATGACAACATTTCTTTACAAAAATTTGTGTCCTTTACATTTTTTAATTTTCAGGATTTGCAATATTATAACCTGATTTGAACCACGCGAACTGAATCATCTTATTGTATTCCGGTGATGAAAGCTGATTGTGAATTAATGAATGCATACGAAGAATGCTCAATCTGTCCGAAACAATTTGGACATTGTCTAGCGCTTGTTTATTATATACGGCACACACAATATATTTCCACTGTCTGAAAAAATAAACATCTAACAGCTGACAATCTCCTGTTGTTCCAGGTGGAATTTTCATTACATTTAACTGCCCAGCAGAATCTTGTAAGCTTGCTGAAATAGTACTTTCGTCCTGGCCTGACCAACTATCTATCAAAAGTAATGAATTTGGTCTTATGATAGGCTTTAAACACTCTTTGACCCATACACCAACGAGATGTTTTGTTAGCTTTCCTGACGTACTACACACAACTTTGATGTTGTCTGGAAGATTTTTGAGAGTTTGTGAAACAATTGGTCCAAATTCATTACTTTTTCTTGTAAGAAAATCAGAAGAGTAGAATATAATGTGCCATCTGCAGATATTATTGGCTGTATTGTATGTGAATGTGTGGTATTATTGGCGCTGTTCACATATCCTGTGGTAGTTTATAAAGTTTCACCTTCAAAGTTGATTTTACTGCTTAAAAGTCGCTCAAATTACACGACTCGACTTATTCGGGACACTAATATATGACAGAGTGCGAGTCTATGCGTGTTATTTTCGCTATCTATATGCTTCAAATAAGGTCAACAAACATGTCCGAAGTCAAAACTCGCTGAACAGCAAAGAGTTCCCTTAATACAGTTAGATGGCGGAAAACGCTTCCGCAGAAGTGACTGTTTTCGGTTATTAAGAGAAAGACTACAATAAATAGTCGGTTTACATCACTTGTTTTCGAGATCTGGAATAAGATATAAACATCCATTAAAAGATTACCGACTCTGTTTCTTCCATGTACAAGAAAAGAAAAACATCTGAAATGCCTTCATCCATAATTTCACTGTTCTCAGAGGAGAAATACAGCACACTAAATAACATAACAAAGACACAACATAATCTTTTTATATTTTATTAATAAATATACCATTATTCTCACAAACTCAATATTACATACCTTACGAATGATCTTATCAGCATCAGTGTTATTTGGAGCATAAAGTATTTTGGGATTGCTATATAATACATGAATCAAAATTCCAATCTGATCCCTCTGGTACTTTGTCATGCCCAAATCTTCCAAGGATAGTTCATCCAGAGAAGCTGCTGACTTATCTGTAGCAATAAGTTAAGTCACATCGTAAGTAAAACATATTAATTGAAATAAAAAGCAGGATTCAACAGAGTAAGAAATTTAATAACAACCCAAGCAAGATTTTTGTATAAATAAGTTACACTAATTTTCGAATAATAAACCAAACTTGTTAAAAGAAATCTATTTGAAATGTATAACAATATTAACAAAATTTACTTTTGTAGTATTTTCAGTTACTATTATTTTTTTCTGTTCCTTTAGCAGACATTCTACTGAAAACACAAGTAAGTAAAGTTTATGTTAAAGTAACCTTCCGCGCACAATAAAGTTTTTTTTTTAATATTAAAAAAACTAATTAAAAATATTACGCTTTTCTTTATCAAGAAATACTGCGTTATAAGTTTGGAAAGAACGCATGAATAGTACAAATAGTACATAAATGATAAGAATGGAAAACAAGACATGACATAATAATGAAGCTATGTCATTATGTCACAACAGCAACAAAATTATATTTCAGATTCGTAAATGTCCTGAAAAATGCGACTCACAAAAACCTTTTCAATTTTGACATCTTCCACTTAAAATTCATTGTTTCCCATTAATTTCTGCGTTCTTTTCAGACCGAGTGCGGAGTAAATGTAAAAAAGAAATTGAAGTTAACGAAAATGAATTAACATTTCTTACAAGAAAAACATTTCTTGCATTCCAATGCAACATACCTGGATCTTGTACTTCTTTCCCACAAACTGTTTTCTGCATAGCTTTCCAAATTCTTAGAAGACCATACTGAGGATAATGTTCATTCTATGAAAAATAGAATTAGTGTTAGAAGTTTGCCCCTCAATAGCAAAGAAACAAAATAACATAAGCATAATGTAAGGAAACATTTCGACAAAATATATACTTTGGGATTGTTTCTGATACCAAAAGTCATACTGCACGGAAGACAGTATTTAATTAATATCAGTAGTTACCGGCTTGACATACTGTCTTCAGGTACATCACGGCAGTAAGTGTAAGTACCTATATGAAACCTATATAAATTTGAGCTATATTTTTATTTCATATTCAATAGTTACGAACAAGTGCTTTGAGCATACACTAGCTCAAATTTCATTGTAAATCCCGGTCACATTAAGCTTGTTCCAACATCAGAACTATTCATGACTGCTTTCCTGTATTCTAAGTAATATATTTGTTCTTAGTGCCAGTGTTAATATTGGATTGATGCGAATAAAATGTCCGCCCAGGCACGTCATGTCCAAAGGCCAAATAAACTACATTACCTGGTTACTCAAAGAAGTCGCCGCCACACACTGTTGCCATCGCTCAGTAAACGATTGGATTCCATGGCGAAAGAAGTCTGGAGTTTGCGATGCAAACAAATCCTAGACTGCATGTTGCACCGCCCGAGCATCAGGAAACGTCTTTCCTGGCAAGAAGTGATCAAGATGCCGAAAGAGGTGAGGGAAAGATAGGGGAAATACAGCGGGTAAGGAAGAGTTGCATACTGCTACTCATGGAGAGCCTGCACCATTCTCTGCGAGACGTGTGGGCGGGCATTCTCATGCAACATGAGAACACCATATTGTTTACCACTGCTGGATGCTTGTGGACAAGTTGGCGGTGCATTTTATAGAGTTCAGCACTAAAACGATCTGTAGGGATGGTTTCACCTCGCCTGAAAAAGTCATGATGGACCATTCCCACCATAGACCGCGATACCAGTAACAACACCTTCCGTGGGTGGTGAGGTGGCATAGGGCACCATCGTGGACGTTGATCACGATCCAACCATTGTTCTGACGGTTTACGACTGTCATAGCAGATCTATTTTTCATCTGAAGTGACAATCCAATGCAGGAAACCTTTCTGCTTATTCCAGAAAACTGAACACCTCCAGACGGCGATTCTTGTTGGCCGGTGACATGTGGCACTCATGAGTCCAACCTTTTCACCTCACCGATCGCATGGAGTCGCCGACTGACAGTGGTATGGTGTATGCCTAACTCGTCTGCTATGGCACAAACACTTTTTCGAGGGTCCGCTTCCATGGTGTTCCTGACCAGCTAATCTGAACATGTTGGTCGGTGTCCACGGGGCTCATTTTGCAATGTGTCACCGGAACGAAATTTGACAAACCAATGGCGAATGGTGCGATCATTTGCTATTCCTGTCCCAAAGGCACTGTTAATGTTTATTGCAGCTTGTTGTGCAGAATGACCCAGTTTGAATTCATCAATCAAAATCACTTGCCATTGTGTGAGAAATTCTCCATTGTGCACTTTTATATGACTCTTTTCAACAACACACTGTCTCCTGACTGTCTGGGTATCCCAGCCTGTTTGCTGGACGTATGTAGAGTTTGACATATTAGACGCGTAACCTCAGTCGATCCCTGTGTTGTGTTGCTGAGGTGCGTTTCCCACCAGGCCTCAAAACGATCGTTTCATTCGCACCAACCCAATATTTCTATTAATTTATGAAACATTGATACAATTAAGTTTTAAAACAATCTTCTTCAATACCTCAACTTTATAGTATGGCATATTCTCTTCCTAATCGTTCTTGTGAAACACAAATTAGTTATCTTGCTTTAAACATGTAATTCTTTACAATTTATCTCTCACAAGAAAATATAACCAGTTACGTCAGAACAAAAGTAATGTGCTTATTGCTAATGTTCTATGCAAAGAAGCAATCTTGATGGAAAGTACTCCTCTCGCAATACAAAATTCGAATTCATTCAGAACAAGATGTAGGCATAGTTGGTGCCTTAGACTAGCAGCGGAAAGAGAAGCAAGTTGAAATACTTTCAAAGTTTCAATACCATTACTTACTTACTTACTTACTCTATGGCTTACCGAACTCGCAAGTTCAACGCCGCTGTAACAAACGTTCTCCATAAGATCCTATTCTGAGCAATATCAAGCCAGTTTTCACAACAAACACCTACTTCTCGAAGATCCCTTCTAATATTTTCCTCCTAACGTCGTCTCGATCTTCCCAACAATCTATCTTCCTCCGGCTTACCACCCACGATGGAATATAATCTTCGATTTTCCCCCATCCGAGCTACATGGCCTGCCCACCTTAGTCGTCGTGATTTAATTATTCTTACAACATCGGGAGAGTCGTAAACTCCGATAAGTTTTTCATTATGCGGTCTCCTCCACTCCCTAGTCATCTCGTCCCGTTTCGTCCACACCCGTAATTTATGTTCATCTGCTAGGGTCGTACCCGAACTTTCGCAACCGTAAATTATTATGGGCAAAATAACCGTTCTGTATATTTTCAATTTCAACTTTCTTGATATTAATCAAGAGGTTAGGAGTTTCTGGACTGAGTACAAACATGCGCTGCCCAATGCTAAGTGACTTCTTATTTCTTGCGTGACCTCGTTTTTGCATGTTGCATATGCTCCCAAGTATTTAAATTGTTTACTTTCTCTATGTTCTCATTCTTAATTGTTATGTACCCATTTCCGTTATTCCCTGTGTTTCGGCTTGTTATCATGTATTTTGTTTCCTCTATGTTTACCTGTAGACCTATTTCATCGCACGCTTCTACTAAAACATCGGTGTTACTTTGTAGTGCATCTATATTGTCGCCTATTAAATCTACATCATCCGCGTATACAAGCAGTTGATTCAAGCCATTCAATGTTAGTCCCTTTTTGTTCTCTTATTTTCTGAATCGCATATTCTAACGCAAAGTTAAACTGTAATGGTGACAATGCATCACCTTGTTTCAATCCGTTGCGAATCTCGAAACTATCTGACATATTATTACCTATCCATACTCTGCTTATGGGGTTGCTAAGACACATCCTCGCTAGTTGAACAAGTTTTTTTCGGAGTTCCAAATTGTACCAGGATATTGCATAATTTTCCCCATTTGATCGATTCATATGCTTTCTTAAGATCAATGAATAACTGGTGAACAGTCCCACTGTATTCCCAATTCTTCTCTAAGATTTGTCTCAGGACGAAAATTTGGTCCAACGTGGATCTATTTTTTCTAAATCCACATTGGTGATCTCCAATTATTTCATCTACGTATACGCTTAGGCGAGTTAGCAGGATATTACTCAGTACTCTGTAACATGTTGAGAGTAATGAGATTCCATGTTAATTATTACAGTCCGATTTATCGCCTTTTTTATAAACTGGAACTATTATTGAGGTTTTCCATTTCTTTGGAAGTTCCTCCTTTCTCCATATAGTACTTATTAATTTATGTACTGCCTTGATTAGTGCAGTTTCTCCATCTTTAATTAATTCGGCTGGAATATTATTTATTCCTGGTGATCGGAAAATTTTCAATTTCTTTACCGACATTTCGACCTCAATCTCGCTAGGTTCGGGTATCCACGGTTCTGTAATATAGATTTCAAGTTTCTATTTTATCTCCGCTGCGTACATTAATAGAATTTCTACATAACTTTGTAGATTTTTTTTTTCCACACATCGATAATTTTAGTCGGATCCGTTTGAAGATCTCCGCCTTCATTTCTAATCAAGGCTGGTAAACTTTCCTTACAATCTCGTATGTTATTTGTCTTCCCGTTTCCCTTTATCTCCTGAATCTTCTGCGTCAGATATTCTCGCCTTTTGCTTCTGAACCCCGTACGGCGTTGCGTCTCGCGTTACTGTAGTGGTTGGTATTTGCTTTGCTTTTATTACTTAGCTATCGTTGCCTTGCTTGTTTTCGTTACTCATGAAGCTTAAGGCATTCATCATCAAACCAAGGATTGTTTTTTCTGTTGTTTCCTCTCAACTAAACGTTCCTTCGCTGCGCCCTTTACTGTATCACGAATTGCCTCCTACATCTTACTTACATCAATTTCATTATTGATTTAATCTTCATTACTACTCGAGTCGGCTAAAATTTCGAATCCATTGGAGATTTCCAGTTTCAATATCATTAATTTTGCAAAACAATTAAATTCCGCAACTCGGGAATAGGTAGGCAAGGGAAAGATTGATTAATTTGTAAACCATGTGTTGGCAATATAATTTTATCCTACTCGTGCAGGATTATACGAAAAGGTTCGTGAGGCAAAATAAAATTAAATTAAAAAAGAAAAAAGCTTTCGCCTATTACCTCTTGCAAAAAAAAAAAAAAAAAAAGTTAAAGCTATGAAGCAAATAGATGGATGGAAATTAATATATTTTGCTCTTTCTTGCTTTTATTGTAAAACGTATCTTATTTCCTACTAAGATTAAGACTACACAACAATAGCTTATCTTGTTTTCCAGCTAATGATGTGGATTCGATGCGCGGGAAAATATCACGAACAAGTCCATTATTCTTCTATTGACCTCATAACTATAGATGCACCTAACATTTTAAGAAAATGTAACTGATTTATTTTAAATAAAGCCATGTCTGATGCAAAGACATTATTGGCAATTATAATATCATAACCCACAACTCACCTTGTAAAGCAAAGTTCAAAAATTAAAATGAAATGTTGACAAGATGGAATCTTCCATGGGGTCAAAACTCGTAGTTGGCAGAGATCAAAATGTTCGAAAACGTCGTTTCTTAACGGATGAAACCAATCTTGTTCCCTGTCAAACTTTACCTTTCCCCCTACACTAACACGATTAATAATTGAATATTAAATAAGTAAAAGAACCAGGAGATTTGCAATTTCTCCACTATGAACCATCTCGCATAATAGTGGATTCAAATGTGTAAGATATTAAAAGGAGAAGAATTAGAGAGAGAAAAAGGGGTGGGAGGGATACGGGCGAAATAGCAGTCCTTGTTACCTTTCTATCTTTTTCCTGTGAACTGCTTCCAAAAGGAAAGTTTGCTACTTATTTATACAATATATGATTTTGATCTCCGATGACTGCTATGAACACACACACAATTTAGCTTGCAATTTCCTTTCTTTTTCACACTTGCATATTTTCAAATCGCATACCTTTTGCTCATTTAAATCAATGTATTTCCTGACATTTACCGTTTCACTCCCTTCTCCATCTTGTCCGTTTCCATCCTCTCCTTGTCCACTTTCACCTGAAACTGAGGAATTGTGTGGCACTTTTGTTCCATTAGGCAGACAAGCATCTTGTGGCAATGATTTGGCCAAATTACTCAAAGCCGATAAAGTCTTTCTGAAGACATGAAACTTATGAAGGTCATTGGCAAGTTTCTTCACTTTCAAGTGCGATTCAGTTATATTCCAAGACCTCAGCTTCAGCTGAAAGAAAATTTAATTGAAGTCCTTTAGTAATGATGAAATAAACATATACAGTATATTAGTGGCTAATACGATAGAACAAAACATATTAATGAACAATTTCTACTACAAGATTTCAGCACTAATGTCAATTTCTTACATGCTGCTCATCACTGAGTGTTCTGAGTAGCTTTTGTTTCGAAGAAAACGTATTCAATCATGGATGCGAGCACAAATGCCTCGCAGAGTTAAGCACGAATATATTTTACTTATGTGTGATTAAACCCTAGTATTTATATTACTTACTGTCCTTTGTTGATTGATAGTCTCAGTGATCGGTAATTACTCTACGAATTATGTGCAATGTTACTAACATTTCTCTGTTTTTAAACTTGTAGCTTGCTAGGAATATTAGCTTATTTTCTTTACTTTGTGTATGCATTTTCCCCTTTTTCTAGTTCATACAATGTGTCTACTGTTTTAATACTCGCAAATGACTATCTTTAATTTGTTTTTACGTGAACGTACACAGTCCTAATTTTGATATTTCTCTACTTGATAAAATAGGTGAGCTACAATTACATTTTGTTTTATATTCTCCAGGTGTACAGCCATCTAAAGTCAACACTCAACACAGTTTCCTTATCCTGCAACTGAAGTCCAGAATGTCATTGTTAATGAATGACAAGGATGAGACGGTACATAATATGATTTCTCAACCTCTTCTGGTAATAACAAGTAAGGCGGAGCATCCCATTTATATAATCAATGTTCCGTTGGAAAAATTACGACGAGATCTCCCCATCGACACCTCAACCACCTTCCTAACCTTAGTAGTTCCTAAATTATAAAGTGTTACCCAACTGCGGAACCAAGCCTGCTTCAACGAGACCTTTTCAATGACACCTCTACTAGTTCCAAAGTTGAAAATCTTCCCCCTCCGAAACTCGGAAACCGCTCCTGCGATCTGGATGAATGATACGGGTTTGCACTCGTCTTGCCGAGACCTTTCCAACGACACCTCAAACCACCTTCCTAGCCTTAGTTGTTCCAAAGTTGAATTACCCTTCCGAAACTCGTGAATCTTTCTTACGATCTGGATGAATGATAAGGGTTTGAACTAGACTTGTCGATACCTTTCTAACGACACCTCAACCACCTTTCTAGCCCACGTAGTTCAAAGTTGAAAATCTCCTCTCGAAACTTGTGAACCTCCCCTGTGATGTGGACGAATGATACGGTCTGAACTCGTCTTGCAGAGACTTTTTCAATGACACCTCAACCATCTTCATAACCCTAGTTGTTCCAAAGATATGAATTCCCCCTATCTCTGGCACCGCCCCTGCTGAGTTTATCATCTATACGGATTTGAGCCAGTTTCGGAGAGACCTTTCCAATGACACCTTAACCACCTTCCTAGCCCTAGTAGTTCCTGAGCTGAAAGTTGTCGACAGACGAACAGAGGGGGTGCATAAGGCTTTATAGCACTTGCTTCTGAAGCCTAAAAAAATCTGAACCCTGTTTGAAGAATATCCTTTCTATTTGAAATAACTAACGCCGCATGCTAGTTAATTGAGCCTGGAAACTGCAAACTTTATATTTGTGGACTTTACAACATCAAAGGCTCCTTTGTATTTTTAACTTTTCTCTTATCCGTGGGAGACGAAAACAGAAATGTAGTAGCACTGGCGTATTTCAAGCTACCATCCCGACATTAGCCTGTTGAGAATGAGCAAACATGGGAAAACGTAATCGGTTATTTAGAGAATGTATGTCAGGAAGGGTGGCAGCAATTTTCGTGTGAATTTAGTCTCGAAATTTTGTGTATTGACATATACTGTGACATTATTAATTATGTGTCCCACTGTACCTCTTACAGTTAAATTTTACAAAAATATGCGGATACGCGTAACTGAAAAATTCAACATTAGGTGTTACTCTCATTCCCCAATTATTAAAAATGTAGTTTCTCGGGTCAGTGAAATATCAATGTATTTAATTTTTCTTTAAAAATTATAAATTGAGTCAAGGTACGTCAATGGCTGCCAATGGTTTATGTGTTTCTTGTGTAACAAGTACAAACATGCAATCACTCATTATATCCTTGAATTACAACTGACAGTCTTACTGACTTTAGTGAAAGACAATGCACGTATGAATATTATTTACTCAAGTAGTTCGAACGACAGGTAATGAAGACTACTTCACGCGAACTTTCTGTTACCCACCGCAAGTGAACAAGAACAAGAAGCAAGTGAATTCATAAACGTTAGCTCACTCACACATGGCTTAGGCGTAATGTGCTCGAGAGTGAACGTACAAGCTCGTAGCTTTTCTCTCTGACTGTCCTGTCTTACTTCTCATAAGGTGTGCAAAACTGTAACGCTGATATAAGTATATTCTATGTATATAAAGCAGGAATACTGCGGTAAATGAATCAGATGCAAAATGCTGAATTTGCGTTTACATGAAGTGCTCTCATAATACAAGTTCTGGCAGGTACGACTAATGGTAAAATCAACGACGAAATATTCTACGTATCAAAATCTTACGACCACATTACTTACCATTTCAACGACTTTTGACTCATTAATATGTGAGACCATTTCTTCCTTAAAGTATCCCATCTGCTCATCACTCAGCTCACAGAATCTCACTCGAAGAGGTCGCAGATTCTCTTTGTTAAGATGTGTCAGCACGACATCATGGTAAGATCCACTACATGCCACTTTGCGCATAACAAAAGGTGAAAATAAGATTATCTGAAATAAAAAAAGAAAATCCAAGCATTTATGAGCGCTTACTTCTATTGCGAAAACACTAACTTTTTATTGATTGAGAAATCACAATTAAATTTGGCGGTGAAATCTGGGAAACGGGGAGACACGTCCTTCCAATACTACCCTAAAATGTGGAGTAAAATTTTCACATGCTGCACGAATGGATAAAAAAGAAACATCTGAAGATAATTTTTATTTCATATACGGTATTACTTATTATTCTAGTTTTTATATTTGTGAAACTAGGTGATAGAGTACACAAAAGATGTAAAGTAAAGCATGTTCTGTCAAACAAGAAGCTCATAATATGGAGGCATCCTCTAATGTACCAAAAATTTCAGATCACTGGACGCATGTAAGCATTCACTACATTGGTACGTAACCTAGAGAAAATAACACACTTTAGTAGAGATGTTTAGTGTCATAAAAGTGCTTTAATATTATCGTCCGCAGCAAGTGTTTTCTGGATCATAATTTAATAAAGAAAAACAGCCACATCTTGTGCAGGTATACATGAATTTGCAGAACAACAAAGGTAAAATTAAAGCAGATTTGTTATATTTTCTGCATAAATAGTACGTTGAAGTGCAAAAATAATTCTTGGCATTTGATAAGTTACTTTTCTGTATCCGCTAACGGAGGACGAAGAGGAGCGCCGTTATGTTTGGGCACGAAAGCTGAGACTCTACGCTATTTAACAGAGCCTTTGTGTCAAAGATATTTTACAGGAAACTTCAAATCTCTTGATACACAAAAATGTTTTTGTTGAATTATTTGAAAGACACGTTTTTCTTTTGAGTGCTGTTTGTAATTACAGTTGAACTAATAAATAAAATGCGTAGAAATTATTTTCGACAATGGTTATAAACACTGGGAACTGAAATAAGTACCCATAAATTTCTGAGATTCGTTTTCAAATTCTTTTAATGCAGAGATGTTTAATGATCAATGATTAATATAATATATTTTGCATCGGAGGTAGAAGAGGAAAGCCATAAGAAATGCCAACTTTCATCAACTTACTGCACTTTATTTAGTTATATAATTTTTAGACTCACTTCGTTTCGCTGGGGGCGGGATGTGCCCCCAACTTGGGAAGTTTTGAGAGGCTTTGCCCACTTTATCGTAACCAGGCTCTCCGGGGGCCCCATGATTCAGAGCTTCCCTCATAAGGAAGATTTGTCCCATTTATTGTAATTAATCGTGATACACCTTCAGACCAAATTTAATTTCTCTAGCTTCAGTGGTTTGGAAAATGGGCGGCCATTTTGGATTGAAGATGGGGACTTTTTTTTAACGTTTCCTTATATTGTCGTGACCTACTCGTGATGATACACCTTCATACAAAATTTCATTTTTCTAGCTCGAAAGGAGTGGAAAATGGAGTTTGGGCGACCATTTTAATCCAAGATGGCGACTTTTTCAAAATGTAATATTTTCCTAAACTAATCTTGATAACACACCATTATGCCAAGTTTCATATCTCTTTGCTTCAACGGTGTGGAAAATGGATTTTTGGGGTCCGCCATTTTGGATCCAAGATGGCGTCTTTGGAGACATTTTGTAATATTCTCGTAACCTAATAGTGATGATGTACCGCCATACCAAATTTGGTGTTTCTACACCTTGTGCATTGGTACGAAATTAAGCCAAGTTAAATGTGGCCCTTTTTGGCCGTTTTCAAACTAAACTTTTCGCGGGCTCCGGGGCCTGGCTAGATATCTTTCGATCTGGCTGTGTTTCGGCGAAAAAACATAACATTCTACAACTTTTGCACGCTACTCAAACTCAAATAAAAAAAAAATCGTCTCTTTTCAAAATTATAATTTTTTTGGGCGGGAGCCGGGTAGATATTTTTTGATTCGGTTGTGTTTGAAGCGACCAAACATAACATTCTATAACTTTTGCACGGTATTTTTTTTTTTTTTAATTTGCATTTCAGTAGAGCGCAAAAGTTGTAGAATGTTACGTTATGTTTGTTCGCCGAAACACAGCCGGATCAAAAAATATCTAGCCGGGCCCAGGAGTCCGCGAAAATTTTACTTTGAAAATGGCCAAAACCGGCCATATTTGACATGGCTTTATTTCGTACCAATGCACAGGTTTTTATAACTACTCGAACCCCAAAATGTGGAAACTGGTATCATATTTTTATTCCTTGTTTTGGAAAAAACAACTGGGCTCTTTAGGGGTTCAGGGGACCGATTATGTATTGTTTTAGGACGGCCATATTTGGCATGGCTTTATTTGGTACCAATGCACAACTTTTGATGACAACTCGAACCCCAATATCTGAAAAAAAAATTCGGCCCACCCTAGTCATCATGGGGTTTTATATAATGTGGACCCGCTTTACTTCGCTGGGGGAGTTACCACACGATCCTGGAGGTGGTTGCGCTTCCGGCCACAGACTCCCTGTACTTTTTATCGTAACGTTAGCTCCAGTGGTTCGGGCTGTGCATTCTTCACATATATACGTTTGGCAGCCATACTGGATTCAAGATGGCGGCATTTTCATAACTTCGTATATTACCCGTAACCTTATCTTCTCGTATCTCTTTATCAAATTCGGTAGTTTGCGGCAAATATTTCAAAAAACAACGAAGATATAAAACGACCTTCATTTATTTATCAATATCAATAGCTTCAGTAGTTTGGCCTGGGAATTTTGATCACTGAGACAGTCAGTGACCATGGGGTTTTATATAGTGTGGGGGATGGATGGATGGATGGATAAAGTTGTTTATATGAGAAATTCTAATTTTTCAAGAGGAAGGAGATATAGGGTATCCGTTTCGGGTATTGAAAAATTATCTAGTTTTTTTAAAAGTTATAGAAAGAAAGATAGTAATAGTAAGCAAATTTTGTATGTTTGAGGGTATGACGGTGAAGGAGAAAGGGAAGACAGACGGCTATTGTTTTGCATACATAGATGACTGTATTGGTAAATAGAAAGTTTCGAGAAAAGCACTAGATCTGTTAATTAAGGAGTTAAATGATGTTCATTAAGATGTTTTTGGAAAGTGAGATGGAAGAAAACAAAGCGTTAAATTTCTTGGACAGCACAATTGAGATAGAAAAAGACTAATTTCTTGGTTCCAGAAGAATGCGCAGTAGGAATGTTTTGCCACAAGAGGTGGCGAAGTGACAAAAGTAAATTTCATAAGGAAAATGGAAGAAAGAGCAGAAAAGATTAATACGGAAGAAGATAAGAGAGATGTAAAAACAGCTTTGGGAACAGCTGAAGGAATTTAATTTAAGACTTTAGGCAACTTTGGCTCAGAAAAACAGCTGAAGGAGAATGAATATACCGAGGACGACAGAAAAAGGATAACAAAGAGAAAATGGAACAAAAAGAAAAAGGAGATGGAAAGAGGAGAAAAGAAAAAGTGGTTTTGGAATAGAAAGTGGGGGAAGAAAATTAAGCGGTTGTTGAGAAAGACCGTAGTGAAAACGTATAGGAAAAGAGGGAAAAAGGTCTTGGGCTTAGAAAAAAAAAACAAGAAGAAAGGTGCTAAAAAGGGCGCATAGAGAAGTAGTGTACAGGGTTTCGTATATGAACTGTGAAGCGGTGTATGTAGGAAAGACAAAAAAGAAATTACAGAGAGTTAAACAACACAACGACGAAGTCAGGCTAAAGAGCAACTGGAATGCTATTTACAAACATGTCCAGAAGTAGGCGCATGAGACAGATTACTATAGCAGGAGGAAAGGAAGTTGTTTTACGAAGTGGAAAGAAGCGAGGAGAATCAAGGAAACGGAGGATAAAGCGATGAGCTGGAACAGCTTAATGAATATAAATGAGGAATGGGAAGACATACTGGGTAGAGAAGACAGGAGAAAGTATTTTAAGAAGCTTCTGCGTTGGGTTGGTAGGGCAGTGTATTAGGATTTCGATAAAGACTGGAATGGGGAATGTGTAAGACTTTTTTTTTTATATTCCTTTTTTTTTCATTTATTATTTACTAATATTTTATTTAGTTATTTACAAATATTTTATTGTGCCTCGATTCAAGTTTCCTTTTATGAAGTATTTCTGTTACAAGCTTGAGATAGAGTTCTAAATGACTAGGAGACGTGACCTGTGTTAAGGTTTGAGCAAGGAAAGTGTTTACGAACTGTGTTTGGTTGAAATTTGTTTAGTTGCAAAAGGTGAACATCTCTCGAAAGTGATCGGCAGAAGATGAAGAAAAGATGTACGGGCTCGTGGTGCTTAATTATAAACCCACATAGCGCTGATTAGTTTGTCTGACGAAAGTGTCGGTAGAACACTGAAACTGTTATGCTTACTGTGTGGCTTTATAATAATAGGGTAGTATATAAGCCTTATTCGCGTATTTTAATTAACTTAAGTTATAAAAAGGCCTCAACAACGAAAACTCAGTAACTTGGAATTAACAGAAAAACTGCTATCCGCCGTGACGGGAACTCGAACCCGGATCTCCCAATTTCCGGTCAGGCATGCTATTTATTACATTACTACGGCACGGCCACTTCTCTGAGAATATAGAAAGAATGTTCCTCATTTCTTAACTCTCTCCCATCTCCTCATACCTTAAGACACTGCATGAATGCAGAAGTTTCCTCAACATAAATCTTCGTGTGGAATGCCTGATTTCAAAACCAGCAATTAGGAGCTGGGAACGTGTCAAGGTATAAGGGAAATTCTAAATACCGGTACACAGAGTATTGGCCGTGCCGTTTTGGTGTAATGGATAGAATACCCGACCGGAAACCGGAAGATACGGGATCTAGTCCCGGTTACGGCGACTGTCAAGTTTAATGTGTTAATTTCAACATTTACAACACACAAAGTTTTCTTGTAAAAACAGATAATAACATCTACTCTTTCTGGGTGATTCATAATTCCACAAATAATATTAAACGAACTACCATGGAAGCGTGTTCCATTCTTTTAAAGAAGCCAGAGTGGACATTTCCGGTAGTATTTTTATTGCAATAAAAAATTCTTCTGTTAAAGCAGACTACGGAAAACATTTTCTTTTCTTTCTGGATGCATTTATCAAGAGTAATAAAGCCTTGCTTCAAAACAGTCTCAGCCTTGCGCTTAACCGGACGCCGCCATATTATGACGTAATCAATCTGCCGACTGCTTATCATTAACACAGAGATGGAAAAAATGGATCGAAAGAAATAGTATAAGTGGTCAATAGCGTTTCTGTATGCCTTAACACGTCATTTAGTTCGTTTTATTCATTTAAAATTGATTTTTACTTTTAATGCTTCTCTAAGATATTGATATATTTTGGTAGCTTCAACACTAATTTATAACAGCTCTTTTTTCATGATTAAATCATAAGATAACTTCTAATAATGCTCTTTAAAACTCGTGTATTTAAAAAGAACAAAAATGTAAATTGAAACTATTACATTGAAGTTATTCTTGAGTTTCGTGAAGTAAAATAAAACACGGCCTTTGATAGGATTCGAACAGCCTTAGGTGAAAGTATAAAAAGTCAAAAGTTGCATGAGCTTTAACCAATTGCGCCAAATTGTCAAGACATCAAAATTGACACAAACTAGCGATAAGAAGAGCATTGCAAGTTAAGACTGACCCCCTGTCATTATTTCGAGCAATTTCTGTTATTAAAAGCACGTTTTGGTGTTTAAACTTATTGAAATGTGTTCTGCAGATTTGTACATTAATTATTTCGTTAAGTGATGATGTAAATATTCTTTCCCTTTCTTGTTTATTCGTCTTCAAACTTCTGAATAACGAACGTAACATAGGGAGAAGCATAGAGCTATAGAAATAGTACGGATTGATTACGTCAAACCAATCAGAAAAGATGATTTATGACGTAGGAGATTGAATTCTCCGTATTTCATGCTATAATTCTACGAAACGAAAAACCGTAGCGCTGAAATTTCAAAAACAGTATATATTATTTAATCTGATGTACATAAACAAATTATAAAATATATAAGGACGGGGAAAACGGAAATGCCCACTAAATACGGATAGATAGGGAGAATCTACACAAAGCTTGGGCACCCTCCATAGAAGAAATATTTAGGAAACGTAAAATGTAACATTTTTTATTATTTCGACGGTAACCTTTGTCACAATACATATATTAAGATAAGAAATTTATGAAACACTACTTAAAAAATTCTTATTACTATTGTTCACGTATGTTTACTCATTACATTATTCCACAGGCTACGTTAATTTCGACGAACATGCACATAACATATATTTATTAATATCCACGCACATGCTGATCAGTTTGTTCACAATTTTTAGTAGTATTCCATATACGTTTTTGGAGTTACTGGTCTCCCACCAGGCGCCTGCCCAGGTGGTGGATATGGGAATGTCGACCAGATATGGTGGGTACCGGAAATATTCCAGGGCGGACCAAAACCAGTACAGCTGCCTTGCATTTATTAGAGGGATCTACAAAGGCTACGGGAAGATAACCTCGAACAAAAATATCATGGTGAGGAGAAGCAGCATCACCATTACCACTCTGAGGCTGAAGATGAATGACATCAGCAAGGCTCAGAGATAGACAGAGGACGACATCTTGAATGTCTGCCTTTACTGCGAGGTCGTAGAGCTGACAACTCTACACCCCTAAAACATGTCAAGAAATAGTAACAGATGGTTCATGGATTCTAATGGGGTAAAATATTCCGGAGGTAAACTAGTTCCTCATTCGGATCACCGGACGAGAACTGCTTCATGGAGTTCCAAGAACAGGATTAAGAAAGTCCTTAGAATAGGAACGTGGAACGTACGAACGTTATACCAAACGGGCACTCTTCGAGTGGAGGTACGCGAAACCGAGAAGTACGAGTGGTACGAGAAGTATTAGCCATACAAGAAGTTCGGTGGGAGGGTCAAGATAGCATCCCACAGGGCAAGTACACTTTCTACTACGGTGGAACACAGTCTCACGATTTCGGAACAGGATTCCTCATTAAGAACAGTATCCTTCAGGCGGTTCAGAATATAGAGTCCGTAAACGAAAGACTATCCTACGTTACGATACGTACTCGATGGAGCAGCACGGTTTTAATAAATGTCTATGCTCCGAACGAGTACGACCCTAACAGATGAACATAAATTACGTATGTTTGAGAATAAGGTTTCGAGAAAAAATATACGGGCCGAAACGGGACGAGATGACTGGAGAGTGGAGGAGACTGCACAATGAAGAACTCCACGAACTGTACGATTCACCGGATGTTGTAAAAATAATGAAATCGCGACGACGAAGGTTAGCAGGCCATGTAGATCGGATGGGGGAAAAGCGAAGATTATATTCTATCCTGGTTGGAAGGCCGGATGGAAGGAGACCGTTGGGAAGACCGAGACGTCGCTGGGAGGACAATATTAGAAGAGATCTTCGAGAAGTAGGTGTTTTCATCGTGATGAAAACTGGGATGATGTTGCCCAGGATAGAATCCAATGGCGAACATTTGTTACTGCGGCGATGAACTTGCGAGTTCCATAAGCCATAGAGTTGGTTAGCTAATTGCATATACGTTTAGTTCAATGCATTATGATGTGGCAACAGTTGTAAAACAGTTGACGTTAAATTTTCGAAACAACGCAAAGTACAATATAAACACCTTATACAACTTTCTTTTTTCATCTTGCAGCATAGTTGTACTTTGTCACTTTTATTTACATTTTCAAATATAACGTATCTATACAAAATCATATTTCGACGCAAAAACTGTTCGTCTGAAGAAGCCTTCTTCCAGAAGAAGGTGAAGAGTGCTTTGTGAAAGAATTGTTACCGTTATTAACAGGACAACAGGGCTTACTATTTTGATGATAATTGTCCTCTGTTCATAAAATATGTCGCTATTTAAATATATAACACCTAATAAATTTGACACAGAATAGGATTAAAAGGAAATTACACTATGATTTAGTTGAAACACTTGACTCTGAAGACTTTGAATGAAGTCGTACAAAGGGTGTAAAGCACAATAACGAGAAAAGTAGAAAATGACAGTGACTGGAAGTAAAATTCAACAAAACTTTAAGATGAGATCACCACACAAACCCGTTAATCAGCTGAAAGCAATAGCCCTGAACTTTTCAACAAGAACACAAATAAAATAGTCGAGCTCACAAATGTCACATACTTAAGCACTCTGATTTTCAAGGCGTGTCTGATTACGCTATTGACCTGGAAAGGAAAATAGTATTATGTAGTTTTTGATAACTAAGTGGTTTATTTATTTATTAGAAGTTAGCACGGATACAGCAAACGCCATTTTACACCGTCTTATAACAATGTGATGGTTACTGGAACAATAAATGAAGTCGCGTGGAAACGACTCTTATCTGAATTCGAGCTCAATATCAGAAACCAGTAAAGATTTTAATAATCGTAGAACAATTAAAATGCTTTTGCTATTAAGAAGTATAATGCTATTGAGAAGTAGTCGTCTATGAACTGTATTAAGATAACTCAGTTTCCAGAACGAATTACTGTACAAGAACATAAAAACTGTACTCCCACGATGAACTCAATAACAATCTTATTGAAAACATTAAGGATGCTAACGAAATATAAACGCTTTGTACTAAAAAATAAAAATAAAAATAAACGATGTGCGGCAAGAAATACTATACTTTAAAACTGTTTGGAATTAGGACATACAATCGATAACAAAAGCTTCTTTATATTGATGAAAATTAATTTATGAGTGACTAATTCAATCTAGCATTATTTCATCATCTAGTATGATTCAATACTATTGTAGATATACACATGAACGAGCCATAAAATACACTGAAATTGTTAGAAGATAAAAAAAGTCTCACTAAAATATTTTTTATCACTAAAATGAACTATCATCGCTGATTGTATCAAGTAAACGCTCTTTCCACAGTTTTTACTTACAACCATGGAATTAGCATTCAGAATAACCTTACTCTGAAAGAGACACACGACAAGGATCGTACATAATAAACAAACAAAAAAACTTCCATTATTAATCTACAAATGAAGCATATTTCCTTGATATTCAAAGAAGCTAGATTTACAAGGAAATGTTTCACGAAAGTTCTAACGCTTTTAAATGCCGATTTTCCTATGTGATCATATAACAACATTCGTTCGGGTTATTTACTAAAGAGAAACTACCTTTTCAAAGAACGAAGGAAAAAATACTAGATAAAAACAGTAGGGAAAGGATTACTGGCTCAATGTACAGTTAAAAGCCATAAAAAAATAATAATTAAAATTTATAGCCACAATATGTGTAAGGGCGACGGCTAGAAACAAATATTGATCTATGTCGACCAGTAAGGAGGAAAGGAAATATTTTACTTCTTGAAAGTAATCCTACCCGAAAAAAATCCTATCCAATTAATCGTTTATTAACTTATCGTTGCATTAAATAACTGTGGGGCTTAGAAGCAAAAGCTGCAATCTTCAATTTTTGGGAAACCAAGATTTTGATGGAATTGTATATATTAAAGTGTCTAATGAAGGTAAAGCACTAATTCTTTGTGTATTTCGTACTTTTTTTGCGTACGAACCACAGGAAAAAGTACCCATATACTATTTACTATATTTACCACCATAAATTTTCTTTTGGCTCTCCTGTAAGATTTTCTGGAGTGGAGATTGCAGCTTTTGCTTCTAAGTTCCACCTGTTAACAAATAAAGGGGCTAAAAATGTACGTGAATTTTGGTTTAAGTTTATATCTCTGTGTCCAGTTTAGAAACTGTTTTATACTTTATCAGAGATATTTCGTCTGTTGAGTTTTCTATGTACAGACTGTGTCGATTTATGGATGATTTTACAAGAAACACTTAAAACTTTTACCACTTGAACAGGTAGCTCATTTCAATCTTCACACATACAAATAGCACCACAATACTCTATGTTGAAATACATATCAGAAATATTAAAAAAAAATTTACATACCTCAATTATGTGGACAGCGTCATAGGGAGTTACCATATATTTGCTTTCATTACTCTTTGTACCAAAACCCCAATTTAATAGTCTGATAACATTGCTATCCTCTGACTTGTTTATGAGCTTGTACACAAGGCCGCCAACAGGATAATTTCGTTGGTTGTGGTTCTTATGCTTCCTGGATCTCTTTGAAATAGTTCCATCTTGCATGAAAATTTCATAATTTTCGAAAGGCGCTTGGATATTTCTTTTGGACCTTCCATCGTCAGTAGCTGAGTTTTTCCGTGAGTTGAGCTCTTCATTTGTACTGTTACTATCTATCCCATTATCAGAGGAAAATATTAATTTGTACACCTTCTTTAAGTCCACTGATAAGTTAAACAATTCATTTAGGCCTTCTTCTGGCAAAGACAAGTTCTGAATGAAATACGATTTGACATCTTCTGGTTCATCTAAGACGTCTATTAATCGAACGGCTAGAATAAGAAGCAGTAAGAAATTACATAATTTCGAGTGTTGACATTAAAAGCATCGAATTATTGGCAAGTGATGAGTCACATTATATTTGCTTACAATTACTGGTAATAATAAACTATGTTAAGACTAAGGACCATTGCTATTAACAAAAATTATCAAGTTTAAAATCAACATAACTGTTTTTCATAATTGTCCTCCTATTGGCAAACATTACTATACGTTTAAAGTTAACGAAACTAAAAATATTTTCACAATTGGGATGCCTCATTATTCTAGCAACAACAAACACGTTCGTTTCGAGTTCAGAACCACAGTACTTCGTTTTAACGCAATACATGTTGACAACGACCGATTAGTTTGTTCTATCCTCTCACAGAAACCTGCTTGATGAAGCAATTTGCAGTCATTTGAGTGATTTGCTGCTTAGCGAGAATTTTCTGAATAAAACCAGTTAAGAACATGATGTGGTCCTCACCAGTGACTATTCTATTGTTCAGGTATTTCAAGTCAATAAATTACCATCATTATACAAATCTTGAAAGAGACTTGACGAGAGCGTCAAATTATTTGCTATGTCATGGTTGCTGAACTAATAATACATGATAGAAGTTAAAGGATAAAACTTGTTACAAAACAAGAACACAGTCTGATATATGTTCTCAGTATACTAGGAGTGACAATACCAAAAAGTTTTGGAACCAACCTCGTGAATCCGGTTTCGGTTCCAGCGGTAATACCTGGGTACCTGATTCCAAATTTTGAACACAATTTCTAGTTTCCATTTTCGTATTTTCAAAATTCCTATAAGAATTCATCCCTTGATTACGAAAAGAAATGCGTGAAAAGCTACTTGGACAAGTGAAGTTTTATTGGATAATTCCGCAGGTCTCCAAAACTGGCATACACTATAGCATTCATAACGGAAAATTCAAGGATATCGCAACACAAAATGCCTGAGCCTTTCCATTTGATATCTGTGATTGCTGGTCAATAAATCAAATATGATTAAACGAAATATTTTAATAGCAAATCCTAAGGTTGTTAAAAAATGAATTTACGCAGTATGCACTTTCGTTATAAATTCAGCGACTGAAATTCCACCACCTAACCGGTTTTATACATGAGAAAACTAATGGAACAAAGATGAAAATAACGTAAGGTGTTGTTCTAAAGAAATTAAAGTTCACTCTCTAAACCCTACTCAATGAGATGGACAGTTATAAATGCATGGGGAATTAAATGGGTAGTGACTGAAATCAGGCAATATCTGGGTATTAGCTGGAACCAGCTAAAACACCGGTATAGGCCGCAACCAAGTATGGCTGGAACCGGATATTGTTTTGGCACAGCTGGAACCGAATATTATCCAAGTATGTCCGGAACCAGGTATTACCCAGCCACGGCTGGAACCGAGTACCAGTCGTCATTTCTACTGTATATCACTGCATAAATCTTGTATAAGTCACTTTAGCAGAAAAGCAAAATGAAAAGCCATTATAGCATCACATTAATTCGAAAAAATAAAAATAATGATGGCTAAGGTTAGTATTATTTTTAAAAATGTAGTTAACCATTGATGTGCTAGGTATTACAGTACTATACCTGAACGCAATGGAACAAGAAGCAAGGAAAGAAACTCTTCTCTTTATCACCCTCGATAGGTGACAGCCAGATTCCACGGCTTGGACTGCTCTTTTGTCTCAGGTGTGTAATGATGAATCCAAGTTTCGTCCATAGTGAAGTAACGCTGCAGAAACTCTTGTGCGTTTCACTACGGAAACGCGTTTTTGTTCCGTTGTGAGCAGGCGCGTCATCCATCGTGTCAAAAGCTTCCTGATGTCCAACTCTTTAGTGAGAATGTGGTATACATGGTCCCCTGAGATGCCCACTGCATGAGCGATTTAACCCACTTACAATCATCGGTCAGCCAGCACTATATTATGCACTTTATCGATTGTTTCTGTGTGATGGGGGTTGGCGGACGTCCACTGCGGGCGTCATGTTCAATCAACACTGTCCCATCAAAGCTTGAACAGCGTCATCCACTTGCTAATAGTGGCAAACGATGGTGCCGAGTGTACCAACACTGTGTCCAGTTCGGCTTTGATAGCTATCGCATTTAGTCCGTTCTTCACCAGAAAATTGATGATCACACGAACTTCCTTTTGTTCCACGTTGTCACGTCACTAGCACTTTTACTCCTTCCCGTACCTCTGCAAACCGGACTGTCTGATGATTTGCGACATACGTTTCCCTACGCGTTAAGAACAGATGTGGCCTTATAATTAATAAGCATACTTTTATTCCGATTGCAACGCCATCTCTGAGCAATTCTTAGAACTTTCCGAACAGCCCTCGTATAGTCAGATTAGTACTAGAAGTATTAGCGCTTTGTTACTATTACATGGTGGTACCTCGTAGCAAGCTTTTAATTTGCAAAATAAATTTACTCTGCACAACATTTCAAAGCTCAAGGCTTGTCAGTACTAAATCTCATAAAGGTGGAAAGTAAGTCGCTACCATAGTTTATAGCAGAGAACCTTCAATTATTATTTTCCTGGGTTCCTGATTGATAGTAATTTCGCAATAAAAAGGCCTTTACGGTCCATATAATTAGTCGAGTCAGACAGTACTATTATTGATTACTCCGAATGACTGTATGGAATAATTTACTCTATGGCTTACCGAACTCGCAAGTTCATCGCCGCAGTAACAAACGTTCACCATCCGGATCTATCCTGGGCAAGATCAAGCCAGTTTTCATCACAAACAACTACTTCTCAAATATCCCTTCTAATATTGTCCTCCCAACGTCGTCTCGGTCTTTCCAACGGTCTTTTCCCCGGCTTTTCAACCAAGATAAAATATAATATTCGTTTTTCTCCAATCCGAGCTACAGGGCCTGCCCATCTTAGTCGTCGTGATTTCATTACTCTTACAACATCGGGTGTGTCGTACAGTCCGTGAAGTTCTTCGTTACGTAGTCTCCTCCACCCTCCAGTCATCTTGTCCCGTTTCAACTCGTATATCTTTCTCAAAACCTTACTTTCAAACACTCGTAATTTATGTTCATCTGCTAGGGTCATACTCGGCAACCGTAAAGTATTAATGGCAGAATAACCGTTCTGTATCTTTTCAATTTCAACTTCCTTGATATTAATCGCAAGGTTACGAGTTTCTGGACTGAATAGAAACATGTGTTGCCCGATACTAAACGACTTTTTATTTCTTCCGTTACCTCGTTTTTGCTTGTTACGTATGCTCCCAAGTATTTAAATTTGTTTACTTTATCTATGTTATCATTGTTAATTGCTATGCACCTATTTCCGTTATTCCCTGTGTTTCGACTTATCATCATGTATTTTGCTTTCTCTATGTTTACCTCCAGACCTATCTCATCGCACGCTTCTACTAAGACATCGGTGTTACTTTGTAATGCGTGTAATGCGTCTATATCGTCCCCTACTAAATCTACATCATCCGCGTACACGAACAGTTGATTCAAGCCAATCAACGTTAGTCCCTTTTTGTCCACTTTTATTTTCAAAATCACATATTCTAAAGCAAAGTTAAACAGTAGTGGTGACAATGCATCACCCTGTTTCAATCCGTTGCGAATCTTGAAACTATCTGACATACTACCTATCCGTACTCTGCTTATGAGGTCGCTGAGACACATTTTCATAAGTTGAACAAGTTTCTTTGGAATTCCAAATTGTACCAGGATACTGTATAACTTTTCCCTTTTAATAGAATCATAAGCCTTCTTAAAATCAATGAATAGCTGGTTGAACCGTCCCATTGTATTCCTATTTCTTCTCCAAGATTTGTCTCAAGGCGAAAATCTGGTTCAACGTGGACCTATTTCTTCTAAATCCATATTGGTGATTTCCAATTATTTCATCTACGTATACACTTAGGCGAGTTAACAGTATATTACTCCATACTTTGTAACATGCTGGGAGTAACGAGATTTTGTGGTAATTATTACAGACCAATTTATCGCCTTTTTTATAAACCGGAACTATTATTGGAGTTCTCCATTCCTTTGGAAGCTCCTGCTTTCTCCAATATAGTACTTATCAATTTACGCATTTCCTTGATTAGTGCCGTTCATCCCGCTTTAATTAATTTCGTTGGAATATTATCTATTTCCGGTGATTTGAAATTTTTCAATTTCTTTATCGACATTTCGACCTCGATCTCGCTAGGTTCCGGTATCCGCGGTTCTGCGGTATAAACTTCAGATTCCTCTGTTTGTTCTCCGTTGTGTACATTAAGAAGTTTGTCGAAATAACTTTTCCACACATCGATAATTTTAGTCGGATCCACTTGAAGATATCTGCGTTCATTTCTAATCATCCCTAACCTCGGCTGGTAGCCTTTTCTTAACAAGTTTACCCCTTTGTATAGATCCCTTATGTTATTTTTCTTCCCATTTTCCTCTATCTCCTGAATCTTCTGCGTCATATATTCTCGCTTTTTGTTTCTGAATCCGCGTGTGGCATTGCGTTTCGCTTTACTGTAGTGGTTTGATGAAGAATGCCTTAAACTCCATGAGGAACGAAAACAAGCAAGGCAGCGATGGAATAATAACAAATAACTAAACATGGCCAATATCAGTATGAATTCGTATTACACTTGTAATTTTTTTTTATTCATTTATTTATTTTTTAAAGTTTCGGAACAACGTGATGAAAAGACTAGTGTTCAGTTAAGTTAAATGTACGCTACTACTAATGCGGAGCGAATATTCAGAGTATACGTGTAATGCCTAAGTTGTATATATATTCTTATCTGTAATATATGTGCTATATTTCGTTGTATCATAGTGAAAACCATGCTTTTAATATAATCATCATTCTTTCGTTTCATTCTTGATATCATATCAAACCGTGGAGGTCCGAAAATAAAAATCCTCAGGATCAGAACCGGAGTACGCCATTTGAAGATCCCTATTGAGTGTTAGGGATTGTTCTATGACAAAAGTTTCTTAGGTTACTTTACCTAACATATAATTATGAGTCAGACGGGCAGCTGTGACCTAAGTCTGTTACATATTTGAGAGATGACACCCCCGTTCCCCGCGCGCACTCGTCCGGGGAACAATAAAGGCAAGAGACATTGGCCAGGTACCATAAAGGTATTTAATTTACCCGCTGAAAATGAAGAAAGCTCTGGATACCCAGTCAGCATGATCACAGCAGGACTCGAACGTTCGTGTCTCTCAGTGGCGATCTGAAGTCCACGACTGTAACCACGGGGACTAGGTTTTCTACAAGTCATCCTGCACAGAATTACTTAAAAATGTTTTAACCTTTACTCCTATACCTACAGTGTTGTTACGAATTTCGCCCATGTTAGCATTATGTTATTTTATGGCACTTGTACGTGGAACATTCACAAAACAATGTGTTACGGGAAAGTTATATCTAATTTTTATTTATTTTACACTTATGGGCCAGCGAAGCACATAGGACCTAAGGTCTCCACATGTGTGAGAGATGATATGGAACGGGCTTAGGCAAAGCTGATTCCCTGGTCTATAAATGTAGCCCTCGCAACACAAGGATATTGGGATAATAACGCAGATATTCATCATGATTGACCTTCTAGATAAATATTGTGGTACGATATTTCAACATTCAATGCTACTTCTGAAACTAAAGAAACATCTTGTATTTCAACCAGAAAAAAAACTTGGCAGACTAAAAGACGAAAGTTTAAAGAAATATCACTGTCTGAAGATGTCATCGCGCGATATCGATCAACATTGGCTGATATCGTTCGGAAGAGGGCCGTTTGTAGCTGCACATAACGTTTATAATTTGTTTTCTGAGTTCTGCAACATCGATATCAATTGATGTCGTTGTCCACCATAGATTAATATCGAACACTGAGAAAAATCCAGTTGCAGTGATAACAGTAGTCACGATATCTTGATTACATTCTGAACCTAGAAAAAAATGCCAGTAATCCTGCTACATATATCGGAGTTTTGTTGTAGTTGCATTTACAGCATTGGTATTATCCCATGATTTTCTTTTTAAGTCTGTGTAATGGAAAATAACATATGATACGTAAAACTTCAACACGCTCCGTGTTTAAAGTCATTCTGTAAAGAAAATACTGTCTATGTCACTACATTCCACGTCTGAGTTGATGAAGTTCATAACTGACATATTTTTTCGGCGGATGACCATGCAACGTAGTGGCTAAAGTGATGGACTGCAAATCACACGGTTCTAGGTTCGAATACAGCCGCAGATAAGTGAAAAAAAAAACTTCAACTGTACCTCAAGACGAGGGAATAATACGTATAATGTAATAAAGACAGGATGTAATCAAGATCAGATTTTTTTAAAAATGTAAAAATATACTAATTCCGTTTACTAACACAGTAAATTTCTATCAGCGGAAGCTAATGCTTTCCAATAGTGATCAATATCGATCTTCATGTTGACCAATACCGGCAAAATTGTTTGTCATTCGATATTGGTCAATATCAGATAACAACCTCGATCAATGTCGCAAGTCGTCTGTTATTGATATCGACCGATATCGATGTGCTACTGAGGATTAAAAATATAAATCATGTTCCCTCATGTTAAATAAAACTGTCCATCTTGTTCAAGTTAATGATTATTTCCACAATCAGGCTGTTAAAAACAAGTAAGTTAAATCTGACACCCACATTTACTTACATGCATATCAGAAAACGAAGACCAATCGACTACCAAAAAAATACTTGTTACAGGTTAATATGCACATTTCACTTTACACTACTGCTGATAATGACGAACAAATTTAGTAAGTATTAATGAAGTTGTAAGTTGTAAGCAGAGGAATCTTTTTCTTTGGTAATATATTACCTACCTCATCAAGGTGTGCGAAAAAAGGATTTTAGACCTCCGTCTCAATAGTGTGATGTCAAAAAGCTTAAAAATACATCCAATAAGCCGAGAGAAGCTGCACTATGTTCCTATAGGATGTGAAAAAGGCCACAAAAAGACTTACAAAAACTATTACTGCTACAAAGACTTATATTATTAACTTTGAACTGAAAAGAAATTATCTAACATACATAAGATCAAAGCAATACAAAAGCCAAATAAAAATTTCAGTAGATGAAGAAATTATTTCCATACACAAGTCGCTACTGCGTATCATAGAATCTAAAATTAGGTATTTTTAAAACCTATTATTTGAGTCGGTGATCATTTACAGTTATTGTAAGTCACAAAAAATTACAGAATCACTCGAACATACATACCAACATAAAAGAAGAAAACAAACGCTCAAATAAAATTTCTCACTAAAGCTTTAAAATATTTTAAGTCTCATAATTAATTAATTCTTCTGGTATCAGCATAAGGCATGTTGAAATTGTATCAAGAGCAAGCAAGTATTTCGATTCAGAAGAGTTTCGTACATTGAAACGTCAGTCAAATCATGTTCAGAGGTCTCCGAAACCTTTCGCGCATATCTTATAGACAAACAGTACGAAACAAAGTCTCTGTAAAATGATGCATGGCTAACTGAGCTATGAACTGATCAGAAACACATTTAGCACTACCATTTTCCGAGCGGTTGCTCTACTACTAAGCTACAAGCAAAAGTCTAACTTCTCTACATATAATGTATTTCCCTGGTCTAAGCTGAATCAAGTACATGATGATGTTGACAGTCTCTGTATTCCGCGACTTCTAGAAATTCTTAATTGATGAATTAGGCTGCAAAATGTACAGTACAAATAAATTGTAAACATTTACGAAGTTTGAACACGACAAAAATTAAAAACGCAAACTATACTCTTTAGAAATAGTGCCATTCAGGAAATACGACAGACAGTAGCGAGTGTGTACAGAAATGTAGGCAAATAAAAACTATGTAATCTAAAGTGCGTGGGTTACTGGGAAAGTTTTGAGTCATGAGGACATGGTAATTGACTTTCAAAATGTGTGATTCGGTACTTATCCGTTGTTGACCTACATCAATGGTAGTACACCAGTTGCACCTGAGCCATCGGTGTTGCATTGTTGAATTACCAGATTAGTCGGGTCATTCAATAATTGTAATTGAAATGGAGAGAGACCATTTCGAAACAATGTCTTCTACCTTTTCAAAGTAGCTTTAAATTAGTCGCACTCACATCAGCGGCTGACCCAGACTTTTGAGGATTTCGCTCCCTTTCGTTCTACTGTGTTTAGCTGTTTCCGAGAGTCCCAATGAAAGAGGTGGGGGGAGGGGTGTCGAACTTTACTTAAAGAAAAAGAAAGCAGTTGAGGACCCTGTATGATGGTGACCGAATAAAATATCGTGAATATAGGAAATTGTATGCGATAACCTTCAAAGAGCCTAATGTTTGAAGACATTGAAGCATCTTAAAAAGTCATAACGATTAGCCCGTAAAATATAACAATAATCTTGCACAGTTATCTTTGTGTGAGGCAAATTTCATCCCATTGTGTAACAGCTTCACAGAGAACAATAACGAGGCAATGTCGCAGTCTATTCCCTCAAGACATCTATCCCCTCAAACTGTTCACCCATCCACCCAACAATCCATATTTGACCTAAGTGATTTCTTTCTCTTTCTTCTATGGGGAAGAATTCTCTACGAAGAACCCTCATTTCCACTCTCTGAGGATGTGGTAACAGTTTACGGAGAAAAGTTTAGAAGAGTTAAAGAAACTCAGTGGTGCTAGTGCTTCTAGACGTAATTTGGGAAAATGGAACTCATTCATGATGAAGACTACGTAATTGTAAACATAAATATCTAATAATGAGTTAATCCAGTTCTCAAACCATTCTTAGTGATCGTCATATTGAATGACGTAACAAAAGTACCGAAAGGATTTAAAATTTAATGTAGTACGTACTTACTAATTTTAATGCAAATACTATATAAAAATATTACTTTATAATTCGCACAAATATGTTTTTAAAATACCGATCTCAGACTTACCTCCAGCATTTTGGAATTTGTCTTGTAAAGCAACAGGATCTTCTATGATACTTTCATAAATTGCAGGTATCTCACCTAATTCTTTCAAAGTGAAGCCAGGTCTAAAAAAATTATTATCCTCAGCCACTGAATTTAGTTGCGTTAGGAACTCTGAAACACTAAAATCGGAAGGCAATAAAAATATGTTGTTTCTTTCAAGACAACTATTTATAAGCAAATATTCTGAAGACAGATTCATACCTGCAGGACCTTAATTATAGTCTAAAACGTTACACAAACAGAGTAATTAATTCTACTAATTAGCATTAAAATTCATTTTTATACATGAGCACCAAATAAGTTCAATTGCATTTCAGTACAGAACAGAAAGTACTACATTGAACAGAAAGCAGTTTGAGATACAATAATTCATACGATAATACAAAAAATGAATAATACAATACGATATAATCACGAATTTACAACAAAACTGAACATAAACAATAAAAATGAATAAGACAAAAGAAATAGCAAAATTGCAACGAACAATAAACACAAAACAATAGAAATGAATAACCCAATACCGAAATTACAACAAACAGTGAACATAAAACAATAAAACTAAATAAGACAACATATGATAATGAAATTATAGCCAACATCATATTATTATTATAAATAATTCTTATGTCAATCACGATTGAATACAATGGTAGATAAAGCACAATGTTTTTTGCCTACAATAACATATTAACACATACAAAACTAAATATATTACGTGATCCGATATACATTATAAATACAAAATAGTGTATTTAGTGCGGATCTTGTGTATCTTCCAAGAGCTCATCAATACTATAATATGAGTTCCTGCTTAGAAGTTGTTTTAATAGTTGTATGAATATGGAAGGGTTGGGTGAATTCTTTATGAAATTGGGAAGTTTGTTGTAAAGTTATTACCGATGTAGATAAATGAACTGGCGTATTTAGATATGCTGTGGTATGGAATAGCTAGATCTGATTTATGTCTCGTATAGTAACCATGATTGACATCATTTTGTTTGATTCTATCTTTATTACTGTGTATTATACACAGCACTTCATAAATATATATATATATATATATATATATATACATGATAAACTAAGAAAGACTTCACGACGCTGTGCTAGTAATGCTTTCACTTCGAAATGCGCACATAAAAATGAAATAGTTCCCATGAGATTGTTCTTGGCACCCTTTAATAATTGTTTCAGCTGCACAGCCAACAGAAATCATACAAAGATGTTCTCTACACTTCGTACGTAGAAACTAGACCGTTCTAAATAAATAAATAATTTAAAAAAAACGCAGATACCGTTGTCACTTCCACTGAGCAGCAAGTGGATGAAATAACATGATTACGACTTTACTGGATTACGGTATTTTAGATGTACTAACATAGACGTGTGATCACGCTAATCACCTTGTAAACAAAGACTTCCGTGTTATATCCCTCCAAATAAGGACATATTCAATATGTTTGTTCGGTATTTACTTAAAACTACGAAATTGGACGTTTACTACTCATGTGGCGTCCATTTTGTTTTCTGACAGATTCTGGGTAATTCTGAATAATTCTTAGAATTCTTGATGATGTGCTACTCCCCAAGTACAATATACTCGTATCAAGATGATACCCTCCGTGAAACAAAAGAAATAATTTCTAAAATAATTTACTACAAGTGTACAGTAACTAAGGAAAAAAAAACATTTAAGAAACAAATTAAGAAAATGAATTTCAATGGTGATCCTGTGCACATCCCATTCTCCTCTGTATTGCAAGTTTCCGCTAAGGTACTCGTACAATACGATACATTGCAAGTTTCCGCTAAGGTACTCGTACAATACGATCTACAGGGCTAAATCAAAATCTGGGAAATTATGAACAAGGAATACGCAGCGAAACCTACTCTTTAAGCAAACGTGACACTAACAACGTAAGTTAACGGTCTACGTAGCATTACAAGTATCTATTTAAGGTGTGTACTGAAAAAAGAACCACACATTTCTACTAGCAAAAATAGTTTAATTCTACGTTATGAACAAATCACATTCCCGAAAATGTATTCCAGTCCTCTTATTTTTATTAGAAGTAACTACCAAGAAACTGCGGAAACGTCCATAGTTACCACACTCATAAACTTTACCATATCAAACAACCATTCAAATTAACTTTAATTACATGGGGAAGGCGCATAACTGAATGTTTTATAATTCATGAAAATTCAAGGAACTGATTGATTTTACTCTAAACATATTTGATACTGACAACAACAACAACAAAAAAATCCTAAATATAGTGTGTTAAAACTAGATATTCTTACGTTGCATTCCGATAGTCATAAAAGCCGTTTTCATCTACAGGAGCTCTATCACAAAATGCCTGCATCACTGATATCACGCCAGCACTTGGCAACGGCCGAACTGGAAAGGTTCCTGCAAATATAAACTCATATGAGTGTTTGGAATGTAACATTAAAATACACAGTATCAATGCAATATCAAACACATCAGCGATTACAACTTCGCGACCACAGAAAACGTCATAAGAATATTACAATCCTAAATCGGAACATTGGATATCATTTGAATGTTATACATTTATTCATGAATGCAAAATGATGTCTTAAAGTGAAAACCTCAAGCCGTTATCTAGTTTTGTTCTGATTTAACAGCTTTATTTAGGCTTCCATAACTGGAGTAATTGAAAGCTCTTTTTATGAACTCTCTCATATGGTAATAATAAAATCTCTAAATAAATAATTATTCGTGGTCCACAGGATCAATGGTGGTGTTTTAATCTTAGACCATTTTTAGCTGCAAACCGTTTAATAGAAAACTATGGGGGGAAAATACCAGCAATCATATCAGCGTCAGATATGCTCTTGTTGTTCAGAACGCAACAGTCTCTAGAACGACTGATGACATACCCCACACAGCACACAATGTTGAATTAACGTTTTATAAACGTTGAATTATACGTTTTATCAATGTAATTTAATAAACGTTTAAATAATAACCAGTATTAAACGTTGAATTTAAATTGTGTTCTTAAACCTTCTAAAATGGTGGAAATCACAACGTTGATTAAACGTTGAATGTTTGTAAGTTTTCCTAATCTACAGAAACACAATTTTCAGTGATAGTTTTATGCTTAAACTTCACTAGGTGTTATATAATATATTTTTTTCTTCATGGAAATGCACTTCTATTTGACATTCATACAATGACTACGCTATGCATTTGTATTTTGTTCTCTCAAGTCTTAACGAAAGGCGCTTCTTTGTCTGCTGACTTAACTCCAACGGTGTGGCGTAGTCGATAGGCGGTTTAGTTTGAGGAAGCGTGAAAGTATACTAGAAAAGAGGAATGACATCATGTGAGTATAATCTCATTTTCATATGTTTTATCAGTATATGTGTTTAAGTTTTCGCCAATCCGAGAAAATCAGAAGTAAACAGGATAAACTTATTAAGGAGATGTAATTTCAGTAACAAAACGCACTTATACACGATGTATAACGTGCAAGATGTTGCATGCATTATAATATCTGTCGCATGAAGAAGATAACAGGAAATCAGTCGTGAAGAGTGTAGAGAACTGGTCCATTCTATGGTGTTAGGTTACAGATAGTACAGAAGCAGCTTATTGGTTATGTAAATAATGCTATTAAATTGCCCGTGTACACAAGAAAAGAAAGCTTACTTTTGTACACTTTGATGAAAGTGTGAAAAGTTTCTGTCAACATGTATAATCGAAGAGAAGTAGCGAGACCAACTAAGCAACCATAGCCCTGTTGGTAGTGTATTATTTCACATTTGGAAGGTTCTCCTGGGTTCACTCCGAGCAGCCTGCCCTCCTACTACCGGGACGGTATCTTCAAAGTAGACCCTAGCCGGCCTCGATCCCACATCCTTTTACCTATGCTATCCTGTCTGTGACAAATATGCCTAAAAGCCATAAATAAAATTAAAATTTAAAAAGGAAAGAAAAAGTCAAATAGCAACTCATTTACGTTGCCAGGTATTGTTTTTCTCCAGTGTGGTTATATATAAATTCATATTAGGGTGACGGTACCAGTTTTCGTCCACTAGAATTTTGAAAGTAAATAAATAAGGCTTCTGATGAGTGGATCGGGCGCTCATGTTTCTACTAAATCGTTTCGATGTTCAGAAGCAGGCTGCATTCTCATTGACTGTTTCAAATTGTGTGAGACTCAGTTATTCAGTGTTGAACACACACATTCAATATCCACTGTCTACATCGTTAGTAGGTAGAGGAAGCGCAGTTATGTATCGATGAAGCTTCTAAAATTCACATACAGGTGTTAGCCATAGATAGATGCATACACGTTGAAAGAGGAAACATTGGTAATAACAGTAGAAAAAAAATATGTTTATTGAGTATTATGGCAGGCAGTTATTGCGTCGCTGGATTTCTGGTGCATTTTTTTTTTCCTGGAATCAACCCTAAAATTGTATCGTACTGAAAATTGAAGTACTAGGCTTCAGTCTGGGAAACTTATATTATGGCCGCTTTAGACGACAGCATTTATGCTACGATGAATCTTACGATTAGCAGTAGTGCCAGAGTATGAACGCAAGAATGCTAAAATAGGGCAAGATACTATGATATAAATCCATAACCTTTTTTCTTTTTACGCTGGCACACTGCTTTCGCTTAGATTCATCGTACGAGAAATTGTATCGTCTAAAGCGGCCTTTATTCTGTTCATCTTCACATATTCAAATATTCGTTATAAGTAGGGATTTCTGGGAAAGGAACGAAATGTGCCCTGAAGGTTGAATTTTGCTTCTCTCTAAATGTTTTAAAACCGTTGTGTAACGTTGATTAAACGTTGAATACACGTTTACTCAACGTTTTGTAACGTTAAATCAACGTCAAGGCCAAAATAAGTTGCGGATAAAGTTTAATATAGCAATTAATTAAGCGTCAGATTCAACGTTGAATCAACATTTCTTAGAATACTATAGTTGTATAAACGTGGTATCCAAGTAAATTCAACCAAAATTCAACGTTAACGGAAAAGTTGAATAAACGTTTATTTAACGTGATTGTGCTGTGTTGGACGTTATGCTCATATGAAGACTGACACTGTTATCACACGATCAATAGTTTTCTGTTAACTTTTGCCTAAAAGGAAAATACGCGCACTCTACCGTACTTAATTAAATTATGGCCTAAAGAAGCATCACTGGTCTAGTCCAGTCGGCATGACAAGCAAGGATGACAAATATAAAGACAAAGGCCCTTGTCTTGGTACAATTCTAGCATTTGCGTGGTTAAAATTAGGAAAACACAGGAAGGATAACCAACAAGAGGACTCGAACCTGTACCTCCTAAATGACGATCCAAAATCCATGACCGTAACCAGGACAGAGCTGGGTACCCATGAAAAATATACGAATGATTTTCAAGGCAATATCAAAATAAACGATTTCAAGTGAACTTTGCAAGAGTAAAGAATATTGTTCTTTAAAAAGTAAACACTATTTGAATGGACAATGAATTGATTGTTATAAAGTTACTGCACGATTTTTAAATTTTTTAAATTATGAATTGAATTAAAATTGTATTTATTGAAGTGGGCGAATTTCAGCCTACGTAAGTTTTCCACCTAACCCGTATCAAAATAAAAGCAAACTTACAATAATTACAATACAACAAAATAATAATAATACATTGTACAGTAACTACTAGGATAGACCTCATAATAGATCATATAGACTACTAGCATAGATAGTAACTACTAACATAGACTTAGCACGCTTCCTCATTTCTGGCTGCGCTAAAACTAATGGATTTTTGTTCAGAGCATGTAATTTTGAATCCATCCGCTAGGTAGCTCTGCCATAGCGTCCTATTCTATTATGAGGTCTATGGCAGAGCTACCTAGCGGATGGATTCAAAATCGCGTGCTCTGAACAAAAATCCATTAGTTTTAGCGCAGCCAGAAATGGGGAAGCGTGCTAAGTCTATCTATTATGAGGTCTATGCTACTAGTAACGATAATACGACAATATTAAAATACCATGAAATGAAATGTACAATATTAGTACTATACTAGAAATATGATAAAAGAAAAAATACAGGAAAAAAAAGAAATAAGAATAAGATTTCTAAATAGCGAGGAGTTGTCTTAGTCATCTGGTCATAGTTTAAACAAGTTTGCATTTTTTTCACAATACTTTCTAGTCAGTGGCGTCACCTCTCAACGTTCACAGGATCACGTGAACTGCCAACAATTTTTGAATTATTATTATTATATTTTCGTCTCAGATTATGTTTCTTATCGAGAGATTAAAAACATACCAAATTTTAAATTGTTACACTGAGACATAGGTATACAGTTAGTTCCTTTATCAAATTGTGGGGACTATCCCATTTGTTTCGCGTTCACATATCTGCTGTGCACTCGTTGCTCCATATACGTTTAAGTGGGGTTAGGCCTAACTTATAACATTGTGTATAGGGGAACTCGACGTGCACAATCCGAATGTGAACGCAGACAGCAGTGACCACTGTTGCTAACTCTCCTTAACTTTTCCAACCATTCTCGTGTTTAAAATGTAATTAAATACTCTGGCAGAAGCAAGGACAAACTTTCATTACATACCAGAATCTGAAAGCACACAATAAATCATTTATGGACAAACATATTAAACGTTTGAATAACATAATGTTGCATCTCTATTTACATAAGATTGTTTGAATTCCAGAGTCAGTTATAAACAAAGATCTAATGAACAGTATCGTGCAGTTTGCAACATTGCGTAAACACTGTTTTCTAGTGTATCGTGCATGAGATTGAAGGGATTCTCGGAACTGGTTTGTTCGTTTGGCCATTAAAGATTTATCAATAGAAATAAAATACAACATGCATTTTCAATGCATTCCGGTAGACCAGTACATAATAAGTTCGCAGGTTTCTGTGCTTAACTAACTTTAAGTAAATTAGGACAATGAGACTACTCGACCAACCCCCTCATATCTAAAAGCACCAAAACACAAGATCTAAAGATAGAAAATATTGTAATTTTCGGATTTTGTGAAATATTTTGTAATATTGTGTGGTAAAGAGAGAGATTGATGTAATTTCTATTCACCAATCACAGTACTCAGATACCTTCTAAGGAAGAGAGAAAATATTGTCTACTTCTGTGAGTTATTTTGTAATATGAAACATCGAATTAGTGAGCATTTTTTTTTCTTTTAATGTTTAAACCAGAAGAATGCACTTCATATACAAATAAAAATAAGAAGGATATATGCAATTTCTTATTTTTGCTTTTTTGTTTATTTACTGTGAAGTGCGACAGTTTGGCCGTCCATTGTCTTATTTTCGTGGAAAACTGCTCTAAGATACATTCGCCGCTGCACTGTCGACCTTTCGTACCTGGATATATCAAAATACGTATTTTTATGTTTGGAGTTTCCTCTTGTTTTTCTTATCTGAATACAGAGTTTGAATAAGTTATGGAAAGCTCTATTCTGTACGTAACACATTGAGAAATCAAGCTATCAAACGATGTTATTCTTGTTCTCGTGCTTTCCTCGGTGCTTATAGGAGCAGGGACTCTACATGGATTTTCAATTTTGAGGGGGTTTAAAATAAAAATTGGGAGGGTGTAGCTGGAGTTTTGCAAGGTTTCTACCGATTTTTACCGTAATAATTTGTAGTTAGGTGCGTTCGAGAATTTGGTATGGTGATCCCCCACAGTAGGGGGGTTCTGGCGAAATCACTGGTTGTGAACTACCATCTTTCAAGCCCACGAGACGCCACTGTTTCTAGTACTAGTAAATACGTATGCACTTAAGGTTTGTTCTAGAATTTCCTTCTCTCTCCCTCTCTCTCGAATTAACGTAAAAGAATTAAAACAGACAACCGACATACAGAAACCTCTATACATTTTAAAACCTCCTTATCGAAAAGTACATAAAATTTTATTTCAGCGGTGAAAAGTTTGACTTGCTTCAACGTTCGAATTGAATTAAATTAATTTATTTCAACTTTCAATGACAGAAAACATTACGCTTAAACAGTTAGAACAAATCAACGAATTGGTATTCTAGAAGCGCACGGAACTTTCATACAATTCGGAAACATCAGTGGGATAAATCCTTATCTGAAGCATATGTATTTCATGTTTGAAACTTCATTTCTGCAGTAACGGAGATAGAAAACTTATTAAACAGCAAAAGGTTACAAATAAATTTCTTGATCACAGTTTTCTTTATTTGACATAACAGTAAAAATTCCCATCTCTTAATTTCATTAACAATTACTATGTTATTGATACTAGCACTATGATGTGTATTTTATAACAGAAAGATGAAGGAACAAGGATTCTTACTTGAGTTCACAGGAGAAGCTGGCTGTTTCTTTCGGATGGCGATCAGGATGAAAAATAACACTAATGGAATAAACAGTTCAAATAAAAGGACGATCTGAAATAAAAATAAAATGTTATATGAGCAAAACCAGGAAAATGAAAAAGTGTCAATACAGATAGTTTTAATTTTTAAAACAAAACACTACTTAACTTTTTTATGTATTTAAAGCAAAACCAACACATCTTACGAATACCCAGGATAACAAAACTAAGATTTCGAGTACCGAACACTTTGAACATATTATTTCAAGCCGTTAGATTCTTTACATAACAGGTTAGTGATCGAAACTTGCATGCATAAGTTTGACATTATATATAAACCATCATGGCATCCATATTAGGGCGCGGAAAAATTAAGTTGATAAATAGTAGGCACTCATTATCCACACTGAAACAAGCAAAAATGCAAGTAAACATGGGCCTCAAAGCGCTTAGTTCTGAGAGATGCAAAGGTTCGAAGTTCGAGCCCAAGGGGAACGTTCTGGGATGGCAAAACTTAATACGCCGCTATAACTCTAAAATGAGGCATGAAAGCGAAATCGCAACTGTGGAAGTCAAGACAGTAAGTATTAAGATACGTGATCGAACAAGCTAAAATCACTAGGGTGACAATTTTGCCAATCTGCTATCTCTTTTCCATGTTTGTTGTTTCTTATCCAGAGTTTCAACGCTACTGCCTGTGCATCATATCCTGTTTTGCACCGCAAATACAATAGTGGCCATTATGCAATGACCCATCATCGTGCCATTTGAACACACATTTTATAGCAGGTTGGCAAAATTGTCGCCCCTGTGACATAAGATTTTACCTTGTTCGATCCATTACCAACGGTAGATGATACGATACAAAAATTGCAAGAGGCCGATATATTCGTAATACTAGTCCTAAATCAAGCCTACTTACAATTAGCATTAGATAATGAGGCAAAAAAGTTACTTGTGACCAATACACCACGGGGATTGTTTCGGCACACGCGTTTACCTTACCTTCACCCTTCATTTCTCAGAGGTTTATGGATACCACACTAGCTTCCTTTCCATAAGCCCAAACTTACTTCGATGACGTAATTATTTCTGGCAAGGGATTATTAGAATGTTTTAAAAGAACTTGTCTCGTATTAAAGCTACGAGAGCTAAAGATCAAAGTTAAATTAAGTAAATGTCAGTTGTTTGCCAACGAGGTAGAATATTTAGGTTTCAAATTAGGTGTAGATGCATATAAGCCTATTGTAATATTCCACGTATATTCAGAGCACGTGGATATTACGTAAACAAGCAGTCATGTTTATGGTACAAAAATGTGTATAAGTGAGGTAAACAACAAACTGAAGCAGACGACAGTCAACTCTGCAAGTAAACATCAGATGGAGCTAAATTCGACAAAGGAGGAGAACGAAGACCCCCTCAAAATCACCTATAAAATAGACCAACGCAAGGCAAGAGGTATCACTCACTCCCCGGGTGGTCAGCTCCTCTCCTTCCTCCATTCGTAGTTGGCTACGTAACTGGAACACTCCTTGGTACTCAGTTGGCTATGTAACTGGTACCTTCCTGCACACTCAGTTGGCTATGTAACTGGTGTGTACTCTCACCTAAAACCTAACTTCTTCCCGTACGCAGTTGGCTACGTAACTGGTACAAATACCCGACACTCAGTTGACTATGTAACTGGTGTGTACTCTCTCCTTAAACATGACTTCTTCCCGTACGCAGTTGGCTACGTAACTGGTACAACACCCAGCACCCAGGTTGACTATGTAACCGGTGCTATCTAATCCTCTATCGATCACCCAAGAAAGAAGTCTGTAGAAGCCATCCTTCTAAATACTCTGTAATTAGTCTCCTACGGGACGGTAATTTTTTTAACGTTAATATATTTTATAAATAAATGGTTGAGGGCTAAAATCCCCTCCCGTGTATTGTCTCTACCATACAGAAATATAAGGAACATTACGCTATAGATAAACACCAGAAGACAATTGGGGATTTTAAACAATCATCAAACACTACCTAAGGAAAATGAAAATCGTTCCTGGGGATGGCAACATTTTTCCACAAACATATTCCCAAAATGTCAATGAAGTTGTGCACGAATTATTGAATATATATATATATATATAATGGCACTGGAACACCAGAAACAATTTGCAAAAACTAATATGCAAATAAGGGAGTGAAAAAGTTAAATATTTTTAACACCCAGGAAAAAAATTGTATTCATTACAGATGCCAGTCCCTAGGGCATAGGAGCTCAGTTGTGTAGTAGAAGTAGGTAAATTAAAAAAAGTAGCATGTGTGTCTGCCACCTTATCGTCAGATGAACTCAATTATGGACATCTTGAGAAAGGAGCTCTCGCTTTAGTATTCGGAACAAAACATTTTTATAAATACCTATTTGGTCGTCATTTTACGGTATTAACAGATTCTCTGCCCGTGAAATTAAAATTTGGCGAACATAACCACTACCTTCTTCTTTCCATTTAAGGTTACTACGGTGGGTTATGTTTCTATCCGGATATGATTATGATACACAACAAATAATTTCAATTAGCTGATTGTTTGTCGCGTCTACCCTTGGATGAATCAACAGATGATAGTTAACAGTATTTTCAATATGTGTTACATATAGATGCGCAATCACAAATAATTAAAGATATTTCAAGGGAAACACAAGACAATGCTACACTGCGACAAATACACACTTGGGTGAAAAAACAGGATCTACCTAAAAGTCAACGAAATCCCGACTATAAAACATATTTTAGAAAAGGAGCTAATATTAACACAGAGCAAGATTGTTCGTTTCTCGGTAATCGCTTGATAGTACCACCCAGGTTCCGGCAAAGCATATTTGAAGGAATACATCGTAGACATGTCGGCATCAATATCAAGGCCATCTTAAGATCATATTATTGGTGGCCAACAGTGGAAGCCGAAATTCATACTTACCTAGGTAAGTGTGTATCCTGTATGGAAATTAACATGCTTCTTCTAAAAACATTTCATGAAATGGAAAACATCTAAAACACTTTTAAAGGAGTGCACTTAGATTTTTTTACTGTGCGGGACAAAAACTCCTACTACGGATAGTGGTCATTCCGTGTCAAATCAACACACTGATTTGACCTCACCGTATCGGATTTTGATGAATCACTCGTAAAATATATATTACTTCTTTTGTGAGTAGAATTCTTGTCACTCTTCCCCTTACCCCGAAGGGGTTCTTGTACTGATATCACTAATTTTATAAGACTGCATTTTTTAAAAAAAATGCATAGTCTTCATACAAAAGGTCGATTTTGGACCATGGTAGGCTCCGTATCTTGAATCAAAAAATAAGCATTAATTTGCTTCTACGAAGCCCGCAATTGACCCCCCAACCCCCCTGGTACCAACCAGTTTTTGCTCAAGTAAAAAGACAACCAAAATGACAGAGGCCCTTTTCTATCATTTGATAAAATTCTGTGATTGGGATAAAAAAAAAAAAAAGTAATAGCTTTTGAAACCCTTCACCAATGAAGGAAACGTAAACTACATGCATACAAATGTATATCGATATGGCAATATAATCAGGAACAATTTGCATGCATTAGATTTCAATTCCTTCATTATTTAACAACAAAATTGGTGTTTTCAGGTTATTGCATGATTAGCACATACTAATGTCACACACCATTATCTCTCACATAATAATTTTACGGCAAAACTGACTTCAGAAACGTATTTCCCGTAAAATTCTAGCCCAGAATGACATATTACACGGTCCCCTTTCCCACTGAAGAAAACAAATCGAGATTCAAGATGGCGGCCGTGAAGAAAATACTCTCCGTCAGGTAGCGCCTTCTCCCTAGTACCCATGACTATGTATTTGCTTTATATTTCTTTCAGCATTTTACAAATATAAGAGTATTTCCACACTTTTTCTTCACTCTTCAGAAACAAGAATCTGACTATGATATCATCGATATCTCTCAAAGTAATTGCGCTCGAGTTGCCAAAATTTTCATGTGCACATATTCTGACATTCTAACCATCACGGAAGAAAGATATTTACACTTGTGTCACATCAGTATGTTTGCTTGTGAGTTATAGTGAGCACTGTAATACACAACGAGTAATGGACCTAGTTTATGTGAGTAGGTGCTGACTCATACTTTGAAGAATCAAAGTTATTGATATAATCAGGTACATGAAATAAGTTTAGAGAAAAGAAGTTATGTGGTAAACGAGATGTTAAAATATAATATGTTGACGAGCTGCTACACTAACGTGGATAAATTAATTGCTTGCAGCAATACCGAAGAAGTATTTCATTTGTATTATACCGTAAGGATTAGAACTTTGAAATCATTAGTCGTAGTAAAACATATAGTTAAAATATGGTGCGTGGCTGGACTTTAGATACCTTCCATGATTGTTATAGAAATAATATATCCTAACCTAACATTGAATACTTCTAATAAGGCTACCTTGACGTTCAAGTTACATCACGATAAAAGATAAAATGAATTGTATGGGCGGTAACAGCACTATGGAGTTACATCACGAGGGAGGATAGTAACGGTTTATCACTCGGAAGTTATTGTGTTACGTGTATGAATTTTACTGGTCCTTATGTACATGACGGAGAAAAGATTAACTCTTTGAGTCCTTTCGTTTCTTTACACGTTGCATTAGATGTCAGTAATCTGCAAGATGGAGAAGATTAATGCTCGCAGTGAGAGTTCCTACATATGAAGGTGGACAGTACCCGGCAAATCCACGATGAAATGATGACTGTTTATGGAAATGATTGCCCTTCATATGACACTGTTGTGAGGTGGAAAAGGAATTTCCCTTACAGACAAGCCAAGGACTGAAAGATCATCACAAACGGACAATGTGGCCACAGTGAAGAAAATGGACAATTTCTCCTGTAAGACAGACGAGCAACGATCTCAATGATCGTGGAGGAAACTGGACTTTGTTATGGGAGTATGTGAAAAATTATTCACGACCAACTACACATGTTTAAGGTATTTGCACCATGGGTGTTCGTCTTCTTACGGAAAATGCACCAGCTCATTCAAGTTGCGGTTGAGAAACCAAGGTAATGTGGCTTTGAAATCTTTCTTTCCAATTTACCCGATCTCGCCACGAGTTGCTTTTTGTTGTTCCCAGAGATAGAAAATGCATTGCGGGGTTCGCGATTTAATGACACAAATTATGTCATTCAAGAAGCGGGACAGTGGTTTTCAACGCAATCTGCAGACTTCTACAATGACGGCCTACGAAAGGTCAATAAACGCTGGGGAACATGTGTGACTCTGAACGGTGATTATGTCGAGATGTCGTAAGGACAACATATCAAAATAAAGTTTCTGTCTCATTTCTTTCATGGCGATAATTAAAACTTTATGATACCCCACGTAGGTGAAAGCAACAGGGATAAGTAGAACATTTTGAATAAAGCATCAAAATACTAACTTGAAAGATCACCACTACACCGGAGACTTCGAAAAACAAGTCAGCTGTAGTTAACCGGTTCCGATCGTAGGTTGCAAAGGTAGGACAGGCCAATGAAGTGAAATAAGAAAAGGAAAAAACTAACTATGGACACTGGAGTTTACAGGTCAGAAGCATGAAAGTTCATGACATGAATTCTTGCCGTGAGTGTAAAGAAAATAACTTGGAAAGAAAACAAATATATGATTGTACTTTTTTTTTGTGCCACAGTGCCAAATAATGCCACTTGACCCGTGATGTCATTTATTAAAAAAATGACATTTTGGCACTAGACCGCAAAAATAGGGCAGCACTGAATGCTTTACCAGAATGGTAAATTCCTTTTGAAATTAAAAAGAGACATGTATCGGGATTCTTCCTCGAAATCAATCGGTTTCGGAATAAACGGGATGGCAAGTTTTCCTTGTGTCACCCTGTATTTATATATTTGCATTTGGCAGGGATGAGTGCAATTAATTAACATGTTAACTTCATCAATAACTTTAATTCAACATGCTAATGACCGTCAGCGCAACCTTTCATATGAAAGTAAATTGGGAAATGCATACTTTCCAAGGATGTATATGGAGTGTTACCTACCCTGCAGGCGTTCATAACATTTCGCAAACTTTAAAGTCCTGCAACTCGTGTTCTGCTAAATTCCTACAGGTAGTAGTACTACACGAGTGTTCATTTGAACACATCCGGAATGCACTGTAGAAGTTTTATGTTGATTGGCGATTTCCACCGGAGACAGTTTCCTTGTGAGTGTAAGTAATTAAATTTGGGCAACATGGTGTTCAAACCCCCATACAAAGGAGCCACTTTCCCAATCACTGCAAATGCTTGTTTTTGCACGTCGTAGTGACGGAAAATGCCCGTGATTCCAAGATGGCAGCAGATTAAAAAAAAAAAAAACAGTTTTGAGCAGGTCACTAGTAAGGTTACCTCCGGTAAAAATATAAAAAATTAACAACATGGTCTAGCGACCACCCCTTGGTGATTTAT